>JAESVK010079013.1:0-17178 GCA_017140935.1 Hamamelis virginiana | reverse complement strand
TGATGGAATCCAAACACAACTCTCAGAGAATAATTCAAATTTAAACCGATGGCAGTGAACTGCCATTCCTGCTGTATGGTGAAAGAAGAACCTAATAGAAAACCCCTAGTCTTGGAAACAATGATGCTTTAATACCATGTTATGAATAAAAACAACACTAGATATTCAACAATCGAATGCCTAAAGGGTTTAAACAGATTGCATTAGATATTATTTGATAATATCTAATATTCACCAAATCTTCCAAATACTAATGATACAGTGTATCACAGTGCACCACCATGCAATGCTCCACCTTGTGAATTTATTTTTTTTAATCTTCTCTTTTTTTTCTTTTTTCTTTTTTTTTTGGATATAACATTAGAACATCAGTTACAATGAATCGGAACCAAGACCTATCCTACTCCTAACCATTTTTTCCACCCTCTCTCACCACCTGGCTAGACCCAAGTGCTTTTCTTTTCTTCTTTTCTTTTGTTTTTTATTTTTATTTTTTATTTTTATCTTCATCAATGGTGTTTCATACTATCTCCAAATTTCCTTAACTTTTGTTGCAGAAAGTTGAAAACAGAGTTAGGATACTGAGTGACCTAAGAGAGCTTGCTTCGGCTCAGAGCCTGGATACATTCACGCTCATCTACACAAATATTCTTGAACATCAACCTGATTGCCCGGTAAGTACTATTAAGCAATGTTCACTGCTGCTGCTAAGGTTTTTTTTTTTCTTTCCTTTTCTTTTCTTTGTCCAAATGGTGATCTGAGTAATGTGAATGCATTAACCGCTTGCTAGTTTGGTATGAAGGTATCATTGTAAGTTATAATCCCTTTTTCTTTTTTTTTTTCTCTTTTTTTTTTGTTTTTTTAATATTTTCCCTTTACAATTTCTTTTTTCTATTTTGCCTTTTTTGCCCTGCCAAGAAACCTATGAGGCATGGGAATTCTCTATGTCTGTTGGAGTGTCTTAGCTCCGCTACTCTTAACCTCTCACTTTAATTATCTCTGATTTCTTTGGGTTGCAGCCTGAGGTTGTTGAGAAACTTGTGGGACTGCAGGAAGGCATACCACGGAAGGATGCCAAAGAGGTACATTTAACTTTATAAATAGGTTCCTCTATATTGAACTCTTGGCATTTACCCTAGGACTAACCCCCAAGAAATGACAAAACTAAAAGCATTTCTTTGGGGATTTTAAGACATCCAGTGGAAATTAAATCACTCCTTGTGTTTTACATATCTTTTGATACATACAAGTTGGTAGCATAATAGTGAGAGAGCATTTTAGTGAATCATAAAAGTGTGCTAATTTACAAAAGCATTACGAAAAACAAGTGGAGTTGTTTGAAAGGTATAAATCAAAGTACAGCATGCTTATTTCAAATCCTATGTAAAACCAAGGAATTAAATACCAGTATCGAGAGATATATCGATGGTCCCAAAACATAGATATATCGACAGATATATTGATCGTATCGAAAATATTGATATCAATTTAAAGATATGATGGATATTATTAGTTAAACATGGAAATTTTTAGCGTGACTCTGCAAAATAATGAATTAAACTATAATACACGACTTAGAATCAAAATATTGCAAATTATATATATATATATATATATATAAGACAAGTTTATGTTGTATTTGGTATAAAAAAGTCTAATGTGCTAGGCAAAATAAATCACAAATTTCTACAAATTTTACACTAAAATGTTACATAACATTAAAATTTTTAAATATATATCATTTACAAAATAACAAATATATAAATCAATAATCTTGTATACAAAAGAATCTCCACCTTAGACCTACTTACCGAAATATTGGTAAATATCGGTAAAGATATGCGAGTCTAATATTGTATCGATACCCACAGATATACGGATATATAGAACATATCGGAGATATTTTATTCCATGTGTAAAACATAATGGACTCAATTAAACTTATACAACCATACTTGTCTTGGTTTTCTTTCATCAAGTTATTCATTTTTTAATGCATTTTTGGTCGAGGGGAGAGGTTTTAGTATTATCCTCTGCAGTTTTGATTTATATATTATCTCTGTCAAACAGGTTGTACAGGAGTGCAAAGAAATTTATGAGAATTCTCTTGTTAATGGAAACCCGCCAAAAGCAAGTTTTGTTTTTCCAAAGGTGAAGTCTTTATCGGCTTCCAAAGGATCTCTATGGAGAAAGTTGACTTCGTTCATGTGCATGCTTGGATCATACAGAAGATTCTGTTGTCTTTAAACTTTTGTACACTGCCACTAGGAAAATCACAATTAATGATTATGATTTATTTTATTTCATAAAATTTTCTCCTAAGAATTTTGCTTTCCATTTAAATTGCATAATAATGTATTACGATCCGTTTGCTCAGTTGTTCAAATTAGCCTTTTATGTGTTGCAACTCCGAAATGACTTTTAGACCAATTTGAAATTCATGTGTAGAGATCAATATGTTGGAGTAAAACATACTGAGATTTCTAGAACAGGTCCAAACATGTGATGTTAGGTGTTATGTTTATCAGTGCAATGTCCATTGGCCTTGTGATAGCTGGTTTCAAAACTAGATGTTGATCACGTTCAGTGCTTAAACAGCATTAATGGTGTAAGAAAACAGGTGTATTGCTATTGCCAACTCTGTTTAAACACTATTATGACATGTCTGTCGCATGCTTTTGTTGTTCTGTGTGGAAGCTTGCAACTAACAAAACCTATTTTGGTATATGTCTTGAAGGAATGACTCGAGTGGTTGCTGTCATGTTTAAACCTTGAGTAATGCTAAATTGATCAAATTTTAGACCAAACCAAATGATGTGGGGATATGACAGTGATATAGATTCTCTACTTTCATGCATTTTTTATAGGGGAATTGGCCAAAGGTTCTCATTTAGAAGATTTTAATGCCTAAAGTCCTTACAAAAGATTTTTCATGCCAAAAGTCCTTTTGGTATGAATTGGACAAAAATACCTCTCATTCTTCGAACAACTTTCAACCCCACCTCCAATCCCAACTCGAATTTCACTATGCCGGACTCCGATTTTCACTATGCTGAAATTGGACTTTATTATGTCGGACATCGGATTTCATTGTGGTGAAAATGTGTTTCACTACACTGGAAATTCATCTCACTACATTGGATAACAAATTTCACTACCCCGGAAAATGCATTTCATAACGTCGAAAGTTTTTTTTTTTTTTTTAAAGACATTTTTTTTGAATTGTAGAGAGAGAGAGAGAGAGAGCAAAACACACAAAAGAGAGGGGAAGCAAAACACACAGAGGAGAGAGAAAGAAAGAGGAAGCCAAACTCACTTGATTCAATTTGATTGAATCTCATAGAAGAATCGGAGATGCAGGTGATGGTATCAAATTCATGACACCCACAACAGTTGATTCAGTGCCCCTCCGATGAACTTCTCTTGCCGGCGTGATCCATATCCTTCTCTGGCGATAATTTTGTCCATATAGCATTTTTCTTAAACCTTTATTATCTGAGCGGAAAATAGTAACAGGATACGACAAATGTTACTAATCTAAGATAAACCTAAAATCTACTAGGGTCCTTGAATCCACATGGAGAGAATAATTTTGAAATATTATTATTGAATGAAATTGAATTGGCCAGGCCCATAACTCTCATCTAAGAGGGCATGGCTCGATTCTTGCCTTTGGCGAGTTTGTGGTGGTTTGCTTTAAGTGGTGGACTTGAATCCCCATGCGTCCCACAATTCCCGCATTGCGGTATCCCCTTCCCTGCTAATTGACTAACAACTAACCTTATTTACAGAGAAGTCTAAAATACTAAATAAGAAATTGAACTAGCCTCAAATTAATACCTTATTGCCCAAACAATTCGTGGATGGCTCGATCAATAAATGGAGTTTGGATTCATCAAACCCCCCCCCCCAATTAAATGGATCGATCAACCATTAACCCAAACATGGGTTAATCAATTAATCAACCAATGGTCTTGTGATCGATCAACAACCACCCTAAAAACTACTAAAGTAATAAAATAAAACCTACAACATAAAATAAATAAATAAATAAATAAATTACAAAATAATGAATCAAATATCCAATCGTCACAATTCAGACAGGCTTCCTGTCCTACATTAGGGCCCCCCTCCTTGAAAGGAATGTTCGTCTCAAATTATTAGTCTTCTTATCTAATGAATAAAGTAGGGGTGCAAGTTGGATTGGATCAGACCGAATTGGAGGTAAATGAGGACCAATCTGAACTAATTCAGATTAGGCTTTTAAGGACCATGACCAATCCTAATTAAAATCGGATCGGTTCTGGACCAATTTGAATTCAATTCGGATTGAACCGGATTGGACCACGGTTCTTCATTAAAAGAAAAATAAAACAAAATTTTAAAAAATTCTCTAATATTCAATTCAATTATAGCTATATAAGGACTTGATTTTTTCAAGTTATAACAAGTAACAGAGTAAAATTCATACTTCCACATAATTAAACAATTGAACAAAATGACAATTAAGTATTAACCATTATGTAAAGTAACAATAAATAAAATAAAAAAGATTTAGTCCAATAATCCAAAATAAACCACTTACTTGCTTAATTACTTAATACATGCTAATCCAAAAAGAGAAAAAAAAATTATACAAGAAAACAAACAAAACCATAATAATTACTATATATTTATATATAAAAAATTCAAAATACTAATAAGAAACTAAGTACCCTACTTATTTAAAAATTCTAATATTTCTTAAAATATCATAGTATAATAATTTTTTACCGTGACATTTTTCAAAAACTGACCATTAGATCACTGTAATTTTTGGCATACATAAGTAGGGAATTGAATTCGGATTTCAGATTGGACCGATTCCCAAAAGGCCAAATCCAAGGATTGGTCCGAATTGAATTCGGATTAAAGAATTGGAACCAGGACCAATCCGAATTCAATTTGGACTGGTTCTGATTCGGTCCGAATTGATCGGATAGGACCGGTTCCCGGTTTGACCTGTTCCGAGTTGCACTCCTAGAATAAAGTACATAGAAAATTTTGGTTTTTTTAGTTTCCTCCCAAATTTATTCTCCATGAATCACGTAACCTTGAATATATTCAACTTGGCCTTCAATTTTCCAACAAGATCCACTATATATGAATTGAACATTACATTGAACATTTAAACCCCAATATAATTAAAATTTTGTACATCAATCAAAAGACCATTGGAGAGTCAAGTGAATCTTTTAATTCTACTTGAGATTCTACAACTTCATCCCTTCAAAGAAACTTGGTTTTCAATAATATCTTTTGAAGCCTCTAGGGTTAAGAGTTACTAATTTTTTTTCCTCTTAATACCTTTATGAATTTCAACTTCAATATCCAAATCATCAAATTTCAGTATAGTATCAATACATTCATAAGGTAACTTATCTCCTTCATGCTCTAATGTTACCTCATCCTCATTATGTTTGAATGCTGAAACATTCATGATTCCTTTGTTCTTGAAGTTAGTGACCCTAGATTCCGGCTCAACATGTTAGAAGCACTTCGCTATGCCGACCTCTCTCACTAAGTTACTACTACTTCACAAATTATGAGCTGCTATTAGTAGATAGCTAAGAAGTCGTGGTTTGTTGATTTTGGCTCACCATAGTGCGCGACAAATCAATAGAAATTTTGGCAGCAACTGAAGCTATTCTATTTGACTTTTCCAACTGTTTGTCCATCTTCACCAAATCATTTTGTGGGGAAAACCTATAAAATTCTTCAATGCAGGCTTAAATGGATTGACTTCTCCAACGATAATTTTGATATGGTTGGAACAAGCTTTGTTCATAACCTAGTGGCGAAAATTCAGCCTTTAATAAATGATTTGTATTTACCCAAGTTTGCACTGGTGCCTCTCTCTACTGCGTATGTTCATGTTATACATGTTCTCACCAAACTAACGTCCCTTTATGAAAGGATATAGTGGATATGGATTCACAACGGAAGACGAAATATAAAACTTTTAAATAGATTCGAATCCAACCATCACATTCCATCAGGAGTTCGAACAAGCATCGGATCATGAATATTAAACAAGAACAATATTTAATAAATTAAATAACTTACTTGAATGCCTTTCGATGTAACTTCGTCACGAGCTTCAAAATGGACGAAGCCTCCAGGGTATCCACACAAGCACAAGACCTTGAGAACCCTTGCTACTACTCAACACTAGAGAAAGAGGCAAGCTTGAGAGGGTAAGCAATTCGGCTAGGGGAGAGGGAGTGCTCTAGGGTTTCGGCCCTTAGGGTTTCTCTCTTCCTTTTGGCCTCCTCTATTGTGATGACTAGGTTGCTTAGTGATAGTTTGACCTAGCACCTCCTTTTATAGAAAATATTCCCCTTATTTGCAAATTGACCGCTCCTTTATTAACTATTAATAATAAGGATCAAACTAATAATAAATAAGAATATTTTCCTCTCTTTAATTCAGAAGACTATCTTATGCCCTTAGTGTGTGTAACCCTTTGGGTTCACTTCAAAATAGTAGTGGTTCGGGATATCTCATGTTCCCTAAAATAGAAACTTTCTATTTTTGGTTCAATTGGAACAATTCCAATTTTGCCCTCAATGATAACACTTACCATTAGGCCTTCACTAGTCATGAGTGACATCTAGCAACATATCACGACGTACCCTAGGTGTGGGTGAATAGCAGAATTAAATGAACCCTTCATGTTACTTAATCTTTCATCTCCTAATGTCACTGTTAAGATAATCATGGTATGGTTATAAGTCAAAACCCTCATCTTAACTTCTTGTTATATGTTCTACAAAGTCTAATCTCAATAAGATAAAACCGATGAAACACTTTCACAGTTCACCTATCACTCTGGCCAGAGATTCAAACTGAGAGTTATCTTTGTGAACTAACCCTGACATTCTCTCTCATCAAAGCGAGAGTGATGATTCCTTATTGCACACTCATCTATTTTCAAGCATAACTTATTAGAGCTAATGAGTACCGATTACATCCTGATGGTTAAGGCTGTACGACATACTATCAAACCCTAACAACTCATGCATAAGACAGCCATGGTGTCCCAGGTCTAAGGACTACCAAATAAATGGACGTAACAATAGAATATTCATTTGACTTAATCTCCATAAGAATATTCTTGTAGATCAAGTTCAGTGTACATGTTCTCATACATGTACCCACAGATTAACTAAAGTGTCACTACACTGATAGAAAAATACTACCTATCCTCCCATTGGAGATAGTTTAAATCTGTGCTACTCTTAGTAGTTTATAAAAGTCCACTTTAATAAACCTATGAGTAGAAACTCTTTAGAACAAATGTGTATAAGAAATACCAGTCTCTCTATCTCAACAACTTGAGATGTATATTTCTCTTATCATTTATTCATCGACTTTATCATATATATATATTTAAGTATACAAGATAAGTTAAACCTTCTAATTAATATAATATGAAATTGATATGCTCTTTAGAATTGATTTTAGGGCATATCTCTAACAATTTCCCACTTGCACTAAAGCCAATCATCATAGTATCGTATACTAGTGTAGACATCCGTTTTTGACCATGAGTATGGTCATTAATGGTTGCCTTTGATTTAAGGTGAAATAGGGTGTCAAAACCCTAGGTTGTCAGTCTTACCCTTGTGAGTAGTTAGGTAGAGGTCATTATCGCATGTAGGTTTTTAGGTCAGATTGAGTCGATTTTTCTTGCATTTAGTTTTTAGAGAGTCTAGGAACATCCCTGTAAAATTTCATGGCATTCTGAGACTAGCTTGATAGAAAATAAGGCCTTTTGTGACTTGAAGGGCAGTATTGTCCTTTGAATCACAAAAGCGCTGAATGACTATCGATCTTGTCTCGAATGGTCTCGAGGCTTTGGCATAGATATTTAAGGTGTGTTTCGTAGCTAAGTTGATCAGTGGCAAGGTCCATTGAGCCTTTAAGCTCATGTTTGGCTCTTAAGGCCCAAAAGGCCCATTCAAGGTCAAATTAGGGTTTCAACCGATAATGACCGGGATTCGATCCTTTTATCAAATCAAAACCTTCAAAAGCACTAAAAAAATTTCCAAAACATGTTTCGAGAAGTAGAAATGGTTTTTACGACCAATCAGTTAGTGGATTTCAAAACCCTAAAAGGGCCAGATAGGCCCAAAACAGCTAATCGGCTTGGTTTATCTCAATCCCTTGACTTTGGTTAAGGTTTTTCATCCTCAATCTCTTTTAGAAACATGGAGAATCGAATCACGATCGTTTTGGCGCTTGAATCGTCAAATTTGGACTTGAAACGGGCCCGGAAAGCAGAAAACAGCCGAGATGGGTCGAGATAGGGCAAAATTGGGCTGAGGGCTCAATGACCATCCCTCCATGGACGGTTGGCCGTACAAGCTGGACGGTCGACCATCCTAAGGTGGACGGTCATCCATGCCCAATGCCCAGATTCGTCAAATTTTGATTTTTTTGAGAGTTTGGATGCTTTGGGACTCTTCCAATGGCTATCTATCTCAGCTTGGGACACTTGGCACGACCTTAGAGACCTTGGAAGACTGATTTGAGACCCTTAGATTACTCCCTAGGGTTTTAATGACAACCATTGATCAATTTAGAGCCTCTTTCTATAAATACATCACTTAGGAATAGGTTTAGGAGGAGCCAACTTTGATTAGAGAGACTTTGGGACCTTGGGGGCTGCACTAGAACCCTAGCCACATTTTTTGAGGCCATTGAAGCTTAAAGAAGGGAGCTTGGAGCTTGAATAAAGAGACAAAGAGGTAAGGTTTAATACCCCATTGTGCTTAGGATTCAATTTTGTATTACATAGTTTAGATATAGGATGTTTTGAATACTTTAGTCATTGTAGAATGTATGCTTCTATTCTTTTATCTTTTATGCATGATATAGGTTGATAAAGTAGGCTTTAATCATGTATATTAAATTAGGATCGAATGTTTTGATGTTCATATAGTGTTTGATTTGTTTAGAGTCATTTTTCTTTGTTGTTTTGCATGTTTAAGAAGTTTAGGCTAAGTCTAGTGTTGAGCATGAGTCTTTGACATCTTGTGAGTATGATAATCATTGTTGGATTGTTAGGAGCATGTTTAGGATTCATTTCATGCCTAGAATGCATAATAGGAATTAGTTGTGTTCGTATGATTTTATGTTTCCACATAAGAATGTAAGTTTAGATGAAAGTTCGAATGTTCTTTTATATGAGTTTATGAATTACATGCATTCATATTTTGGTTTATTCTACTTCTCTTTTCTTCATCATTATTTGGAATATGGAATGATATGACTTGTGTTCGAGGGAGCATGCGAAGGTAAGATTCTTCCCTTGTATTAAATTAAGTAGTTTAAGCATGAGATTTGGTTGTTTTGTGTAGTTTTGCATATAGGGTTCTAGTCCATTATTTTAGCATGCATGTTAGTGTTTATTTTTGACAGTTTAGTGAATTAATAATGGTCTTGAAGCCATTTAAAGTGGGTATTCAAATCTGTCCAAATTTGAATATTTACTTAATATGACTTGATTACCATTCTTAATTCGCTTTTGGTGTAGTTTTACAGATGGTAGTGTTAGTATATCATATTAGGTTGCATGCTAGATCATTTACACCTTTTTTATTTATTGTTTTCATGGATTTAAATTGCTTTTAAAGATATATTCAAATCTGTCCATGGATTGAAAGTAACTTTAAAGTAAGTTAAAAACCATTTTTAGGGCCAAATCCAATCTAGAAATATGCCTAGGTTCACATAGTTTGATTAGATTGCATTTAGGACATTTTTCATGCATTGTTAGCATTGTTTGTTGCATTTTTTATTTATTTTATTTAAATTCCAGCGAGCATGCATTTAGTATTTTAGGTGTTTAGACTAACCTAGGATTAGCTAGAAACCCTAGGATTAGTGGGATCATTTGATCCCACTTTGGATTCTCCTTTGTTGTAAGAATTACATTCGATTTAGGATTCTAGTGAATTTAGGATCCTATCTTTGAGATAATTTCCAAAATTGATGTTTTATCAAAATTAATCCACAATTAATTGAATCCCAACGAAATTGGAACTCTGAGTTTGATTTGGAATGAAATTCCACCCTTTGAAAGGATTTGATTCGGGATAGAATTCCCACTTTTAAAAGAATTATGATTTGATAAGAATTGTATTTCAAAAGGAATTCTAAGTTCATTGGGAATCTACTACTTGGTGAATTATTTTCTAAAAAGAATTTCAAACTAATAAAAATTCTCGAAGATAGAGTCTTGGATAAGATAGAATTCTGATGATAGTGTAGTTCATTACAATAGGAGAATCGTAGGTAAATCGAACTACGTGGACTTTGATCTTTATCAAGAAATGTGTAAGGTACGTAGGCAGTCAATAGGACGCAAGTTCAATCTTAGGATGACTCTTGTCTCCTAAGATCATTAGGTTTCTTTTATTCTTTTATATTATCTATTATTATTATCTAGTATCTTTATCAAGAAATTGGTAAGGTACGTAGGCAGTCAATAGGACGCAAGTCCAATCTTAGGATTACTCTTGTCTCCTAAGATCATTAGCTTTCTTTTATTCTTTTATATTATCTATTATTATTGTCTAGTATTATATACACTACTTTTTGATTGATTAGATATGATAGGTTGTTTTTATGAGATTTTGATAGAGCCCAAATTTAATTAGGAGACCTTTAATTAGGGCGAGGTGGGTACCTACAAGGAGTTCCTTGGAACCTTCCCATTTCGTAACCTAGCCTCCGAATCCAACTTTGATTCAAAGACCATGCTTTTCCAAAATATGGGGTCAATGTTTTATTGAAAATAAAACTCTTTTTTGTGGTTTCCTTGTTCCCTAAAAATAAGGTGGCGACTCCCAGTTTTTTACAAACTCTTATCCTTTTTCAAAAATCCAATCTTGAGTGGATAATAGAGAAGGATAAAAGTGGATAATAGAGAAGGATAAATCGAGACGGATAATGAATAATCCACAATCCACTTAATACCTCAAAGTGAACGAAAGGCCGCCCGATCCCTCGGGATATTTAGGTTGGCTGGTTCACAACTAGTCTTCGTAAGACAAAGCTTCTAACACTCACATGGTGTTATGGCAAAGAAGATTCCATGCAAACAAGTTTTGCAGATTATTATTTTCAATAATAGTAATTAAACTAAAATTCGCTGCCAACTCTAATGTCCTAGTAAATGAGACCTATTTTTTCGAAAGAAAACAGTATACACTACACATCCTTTTAAGCAATTTGTAAACGGCATCCCTCATTAAATTTCTTTATACATACAAGTATTACATTCTTAAAACTCTTTTAAGATTATACTTGCTTTCTATTCTGAATCGTTATTCTGAATCAACAACCAATATCTGCTAACAACTACTTGCAAGATTAATGATATTGATTTAAGTACATTATTTATTATCAAGTGAGTCTCATATTTCTCAAATATCTAACTCATATGATATCCGTCATAAAATCAAAATTTTGAGAGATTTGAATTTCTATAACAATTATGGAATTCATAATACTACGTTAGTATTGTAATTATATACTTTACAAAGACAGACAAGAATAAAATTGATGACTTTATTACTCCCACTAGTTTTTAAAACAAGGTATTTCATACATTAAACCATTAATAACATAAAATTCCTTTTTGATGTTTCATTAAGGTATGGTTCTCATCAATTGTGGAAACATTGTTTTCCAATAACTCTTTATTTAAGAAAACATACTTTTAAAGTTTATTTGAAATATCTCATAATCCAAATAATCTTCAAACTATATAGTTTGACATATTTAAGGTTTATTAGTGAAATGAATTATTCAAACTAAAATATAAAGTTTATACATCTCATGTATTATCCTTTTAATTTCCTTATAAAATAAGGTAATGGGTTCATATTAATTAACGAATCAAAATTCATTTATTAATGTGACCCTTTATTGTTGAATTATCATAATCATTTATTCAATAAATTTATAAAGAGCAAAGAACTTTAAATCAATTGCCAGATATAATCTAAAATATTAAAAATTATAGATAAACTCTTTTTAAATAAACAAAGTATTTAAAACTAAATAAAACTTCAAAAGAAATATTTATTACAACTGGCAATAATAATAAAAGTTCTTTAAAGTTTAAATGAACTAATCAAGAATCAAACTTCAAATGTAAAAGGCAACAACTCTTGCTCCTTTCCAAACATAGCAAGCTCGATGTCTACTCGACCTTTTGCTTCCCTTTTGTCTCCTACATACAATCACATTGTATAAGAAAAACACAATTAGGTATCACATACCATAAGCAAAATACTAATTCGCAATTAGCAAATGAATAATGAATAGGACGTACCATTAGAAGAACCACTCTTTAAAGAAGATGGGTATTCCTTGCAATTTCTTTTTCAATGACTAGTCTTGCCACAGTGAAAACACTTTCCTTTTAAATCCTTCTTCTTTTTACCTCCTTTTGGCTTAACATTGGACTTCTTCTTCTTCTTTCCCTTGCCCTTAGGCTTGGTTCTAGAAGTTAAAGACCCATCAATAGCCAAAACGTTCCCTTTGGAGTCCCTTTTCAAGGTCTCGTCGGCAGTCACTAGCATGTTCATCAAGTCAATCAGAGACAAATTTTAATTCACATCAGACATGTGAAAGTTCATGACGAATTGCTTGTAACTCGCAGGAAGGGAATGAAGCAGCATGTCAATGCCCATCTCAGATGTAATATCTACACCTAGATTGTTCAAGGAGTGAATGTTCCGGATCATCTTGAGGCAATGTTCATTTACTGATGTTCCTTCCACCATCTTGCTAGAGTAGAGTTCACCAACAGCATTGTACCTTACAATTCTGCTTTGCGAACCATATAACTCCTTAAGATGTATGAGGATCGAATGTGCACTGTCAATGACCTTGTATTGTCTTTACAGTTCATTGGTCATCGATGCCATCATGTAGTACCTCGCCCGCACATCATCCTCGAGCCATTTGTTATAAGTGTGTCTCTCCTCTTTAGATACCCTCTCAGGCAAAGCATTGGAGCGTGGTGATCTTATCACATATTCAATTTTATCCGCAACTAATACTATTTTAAGGTTTCTAATCCAGTCATTGAAATTAGGGCCAGTCAAATGGTTGTCATCAAGAATTCTAGATAAAGGGTTTAGTAGAGTCATCTACAACAGAAAATAACAAATGTAAATTTCATATTATTAAATCACAAAAACTTTTTGGTTTTTAAGTTTTATGGTACCTCCCACTATTTTCTTCGATCTCATACTCCCTTAGATGAGACTCGGGAATTTCTACATTGAATTTCCTCAGTAGGGATTAGGGTCCCTTTAAGAATTAGTATTCCTCACATAATAGGTTCTTGGATACTAACCCTTAATGAGTGGATAACTCTTATCCTAATGCTTCTCTAAGCAAGTTCCAATCATCCTTTAGCCTCTATAATACAATACCCTCACATAATAGGTTCTTGGATAGTATATTTGCTTGTCAATTTCGGGTGTGCTCAATTACGTCCCAAGCGTAGGAACTCAATTATCGCCAAGCATAATAAAACTATGGGAATCCACAGGTCATTTCCACAGGGAGTGGGGACTACGAAGGATCCTTAGGCATTGAAACCCAAAGAATGTGTACTTAAAGTAAATCATGGGGGTTTGTTGATTGGTTTGATTTGGTAACCGGTTGCAATTGAAATTAACACAAGGGAAACAAATGGTAGGGTTCTAGGGTTTCTACTCATCCACAACTAGGTAACAAGCATCTCTCATTAATGTTCTCATCTAGGATCCATTGAAGAATGGTCTTTGATGGATGATATAACTTTGAAAGCTTTTAAACAAGTATGAATATGGGAATGATACCAAATGCTCACTTAAGCAATAATACAAACACTTAGCATGCATTTAGGTTCAAGCACAATGTGTACCAAGGTTAACTTGTTCACACATTGTCAAGAAGATGCCATACTAAGCATTGAGAGAAGAAGTAGTGAGTATTTAGCATCATACTCATTCCATTAAACACAAAGAAATGAAAGAGTGTTGTTACCTTAGTTAGTGATGAGTTTCCACCGTTTGAACCCTACCTTGGAGGTTTAGAACTCCATTAAAGCTATGAACATGAAAGTAAATGCAAGAACAAGAGTAATAAATGCAAAATGAGAGAGAAATAACTTCTATTAAAGGATTAAAAGACAAAGAACAATATTCTAACACTAAGAAACTAGTTTAAAGAACCAAAATAAGGATTACAACTGATGGATAACAAGAACAAGAAGAAATCCTAAGCTAAAATATGTAGAAAACCCTAGAAATATGAAAAACCCTAAGCTAAACTACCCAAACCCTAACTATCAAGACTAAGGACCCTTCTCTAGCTGAGAAAGAGACTATAAATACCCCCCCACAGCAGCTACACGAATGGGGGGTCAAAAGACAACCGTACCTTTACAAAAACAAGACATTTACAAGCATGACTGGTGAAAATACGAGCCCCAGTACCGGTACTCAACATCTAGTACCGGTACTCAACCTATACTGTCCCAAAGCTGTACTTCAGTACCGGTACTCACTTAGCCAGTACCGGTACTCACTTACAAATTCTGCAGATTTTGCCCTCCTAAGGCACCAAACTTCCCTAATCATTGAACAAGGCCTCCAAAACTATCCTCGCAACATTGAAATGCCTTAAACACGCTGAAGGACCCTTCCCAAGGTTGAAATGAGGAACGAATCACGATTCGAGCGTGCTTTGGCGAGTTTACTTCACAAAATGCCTCCGTTTGAAGATGAAAATGTGCATGGGCATCTTCCTCAACACACGGCGACTCTCCAAGCGTCCCAAAACACTTCAAAAAGATGCGGATAACTACAAACGACCTACAAAAGCACAAAACACCAAAGAAAGTCAAATGCACCTATTCTACGCAAACTAAGGCCAAAATGCATGCTAGAACGCTTACAAGCAAGTAAAAATACCATACTTTATGTGTCAAACAATATTATTAGTTAAGTCACACCCACCATTCACATAAGTATGGTCAACGTTTTGATGCACGCCTCACATAATAGGTTCTTGGAATGCACCAGCTTCTCACCTCATGATATCATATACGTAATAAAATAAGATGAACCCTCAGGATGGATATGTTCCCGCATATCTGCAGCCAAACATACCCATCACAAGAATCCCCTTATCTTATAATGGTGGAAAGCTAGGATAAGGCTCATGGTCTCTTTCTTACAACTTAATTTTTGAAATAAAGGGATTTTTGTTAAAAGGTCTCATTTTCAAATAAATATACATCACATGCATCACACACACACACACACACACATATATATATATATATATATATATATATATATATATATAACAAGTTTAGACTAATCTTTATTATTAGTTCTTGATTATCCTCCCACTGTCCTCCTAGAGGTTATGGTGGATTCATCTTGAACATATAATAAATAAAGTCTAGGCCCTAGCAAGCATACATCACATATATTAATGGGCCTTGGTATGATTATGGACTTTTAGGGTAGGTTCATTCTTTGAGCCATAAAGATGAACCCTAAGTCTAAAATGTGGGTTAGGTGATCGTAATTAAAACCTATGTAACGGTTACATAAAGACAAGCAAAAACTTCTCAAGATCTTGTAGTCATCTTCAAGTCCTTGCTTTTTCTCTCGTACAAGACTCCACCATGTATCTTGGGTTCACCACTCGCCTTCTTGAATCGATCATTACAATTTAAATGAAAAAAAGAAGGGGATTAAGGAGAAAGAGAAATACATATGGATAGAGAGGGAAAGAGGCATGCAAGCCCCAAATTAATTACATCACCATATTTAAACTACTTTAAAAATAATCCCAATATATAAACCATTCACATCTAATGCGGCCAATCACAACTTATTTAATTGGTCTTAAGTCCATAATCATTCATTCACAATTATACAATCACATTACATAAAATAAAAGCTATAATAATAAAGGCAATGATGGCAATGGCATATTGTCGACATCCATTTTTGACCATGAGTATGGTCATGAATGGTTGCCTGTGTTTAGAGATGAAATAGGGTGTTAAAATCCTAAGTTGACAGTTTTACCCTTATAAGTAGCTAGATAGAAGTCATTATCGCATGTAGGTTGTTAAGTTAGATTGAGTCGGTTCTTTTTGCATTTAGTTTTTAGAGAGTCTAGGAGTATCCCTGTAAAGTTCCATGGCATTCTGAGCCAGGCTTGATAGAAAATAAGGCCTTTTATGACTTGAAGGGCAGTGCTGTCTTTTGAATCATAAAGGCTCTGAATGGCTATTGATCTTGTCTCGAATTGTCCCAAGACTTTGGCACGAATATTTAGGGTGTGTTTAATAGCTAAGTTGATTAGTGGCAGGGCCTGTTAAGCCTCTTAGCTCATGATTGTCTCTCAAGGCTCAAAAGGTCCTTTCAAGTTCAAATTAGGGTTTCAGCCGGGAACCACCGGGATTCGATCTTTTTATCAAACCAAAGCCTTCAAACGCTTCAAAACACTTTCTTAAAATGTTTTAAAACTTGTTTCGAGAAGAAGAAATGATTTCGAGAGCGATTGATTAGCAGATTTCAAAACCCTAATTTGAGCCCATTAGGCCCTAAACAGCTAATCGGTTGACTTTTCCCCAAAACCTTGACTTTGGTCAATGCATTTTCACTTCAAACAATTCTTAAAAACATGGAGAATCGAATCACGATTGTTTTGGCGTTTGAATCGTCAAATTTGGATTTAAAACGGGTCCGAAAAGCCGAAAAAAACCAAAAGCGGGTCGAAATGGGCTGAGACAAGCCCACATAGGGCAAAAATAGCATGGGGGATGGATAACCGTCCACCAAGGGATGGCCAACCGTCCATGAGGGACGGCCAACCATCCCAAGGTGGATGGTCATCGATCCCTTTGCCCACTTTTGCTAATTTTCGTTATTTTTTCTTAGTCAGGACTTTTCCAAGCCTTCCCAAGTGTCCTAGCTCGGGATTGGGACTTTGAGATGAATTTTAACACCTTGGAAGGCTGGTTTAGAGCTCTTGGATCATTCCTAATGGAATTAAACTCAACCATTGATCAATTTCAGGCTTCCCTATAAATAGAGAGCC
>JAESVK010079011.1:0-10782 GCA_017140935.1 Hamamelis virginiana | reverse complement strand
GTCAAAACTCAATTCTCTTGTGATATCAAAGTTTTTCGTGCCGATAATGCCATGGAATATCGAGACTCGGAGTTTCTTTCCTTTCTTCATGCCAATGGCACTCTTCCCCACCGATCTTGTCCAGGCACTTCCCAACAAAATGGGCGTGCTGAACGCAAACATCGTCATCTTTTGGATACTACTCGAGCTTTTCTTATCTCTTCATCCTGTCCAGAGCATCTTTGGGGAGAAGCTGCTCTTACTGCCGCTCATTCCATTAATCATATTCCTTCCCCCACCACTGGGAACCAATCTCCTTATGATCGTCTCTATGGTCGTCTTCCTGACTATCAGAATCTTCGAGTTTTTGGTTGTGCTTGTTTTGTTCTTCTTCAGCCACATGAACGAACCAAGTTAGAACCACGAGCTCGTCTTTGCTGTTTTCTGGGTTATGGGATAGAACATAAAGGTTATCGTTGTTGGGATCCTTTATCCAAACGTCTTCGTATTTCTCGTCATGTAGTTTTCTGGGAACATAAAATGTTTTCATCCCTTTCCCAATTCCACTTACCTTTTTCTACTCATCCAGAACCATTCTTCACTAATTCATCTATTTCTTTATTTCCTGATGATTCTCCAACAGGGTCTGATCAACTTACATCTTCTCCTAAGGCGTCTACATTACCTGCGGATCCTGATCCTGACTCAGCCATTCCTCTTGATCCTGACAGTGATCCTCCACTTCGTCGCTCTACCCGGGTAAGGGAACCACCTACTCATCTTCGTGATTTTCATTGTTTTTCTACTATCCTCTCTCATCATGAACCTCAAACATATCATGAAGCTTGTTCTAATCTCTTGTGGCAAGCAGCTATGTCTGATGAATTGCAGGCTTTTCACAACACTCATACTTGGGATCTAGTTGATCTTCCCTTGGGTAAATCTGTGGTGGGTTGTAAATGGGTGTACAAAATCAAGACCCTTTCTGATGGTTCCATAGAGCGCTACAAAGCTCCTCTTGTGGCTAGAGGCTTTACTCAGGAGCATGGCATTGACTATGAGGAAACCTTTGCCCCTGTGGCTCGTATTACCTTAGTCCGCAGCTTGATTGCTATTGCTGCTACTCAACGTTGGCAACTGTTTCAAATGGATGTTAAGAATGCTTTCCTTCATGGTGATCTTACTGAAGAAGTTTACATGAGCCCTCCACCTGGATATGATCATCCTCCACAAACGGTCTGTAAACTTCGTCGTGCTATCTATGGGTTGAAACAGGCTCCTCGAGCATGGTTCTCCAAGTTTAGTACTGTTATTGGAGATTTTGGCTTCACCTCCTGTCCATATGATTCAGCTTTATTTCTTCGTAAGACAGATCGTGGTCTTACACTTCTCCTTCTCTATGTTGATGACATGATTATTACTGGCGATGATCTTGATGGCATTTCAGCTCTCAAATCCTTTCTCCATCAGCATTTTGAGATGAAGGATCTTGGCAACCTCAGTTATTTTCTTGGTCTTGAGATCACTTCTGGTTCACATGGTTACTATCTATCTCAAGTCAAGTATGCATCCGATCTTATCACTAGAGCTGGCCTCACTGATGCCAAAATTGTCACTACACCTCTTGAGACAAATGCTCGACTTACTTCTTTTGATGGCAATCTGCTGCCCGATGCCACACTTTATCATCAACTTGTTGGTAGCCTCATTTATCTTATTGTCACACGCCCAGATCTTGCATATGCTGTTCATCTTGTTAGTCAGTTTATGTCTGCTCCACGCTCCACTCATTTTGCTGCTGTTCTTCGTATCCTGCGCTATGTCAAGGGTACATTGTTTCATGGTCTTCATTTCTCTGCTACCTCTTCTCTGGAATTACGTGCTTACTCGGATGCTGATTGGGCTGGTGATCCTACTGATCGTCGTTCTACCACTGGATTCTGTTTCTTTCTAGGCGATTCTCTTATCTCCTGGCGCAGCAAGAAGCAAACTGTTATTGCCCAGTCTAGTACTGAAGCTGAATATCGTGCTCTAGCTGACACTACTCAAGAGCTTATTTGGCTTCGTTGGTTACTTGAAGCCATGGGTGTTTCTCATGCGCATTCCTCTGCCACTACTTTGTACTGTGACAATGGAAGTGCTATTCAGATTGCGCACAATGATGTCTTTCATGATCGTACTAAACATATTGAAATTGATTGTCACTTCGTTCGTCATCATATTGGTCAAGGAACTGTGCATCTTCTTCCTGTTTCGTCCGCTGATCAAGTTGCAGATATTTTTACTAAGGCTCATCCTTTGGGACGATTTCAGGATCTGATTAACAAACTCAAGTCGGTTTCTCTTCAACCACCTTGAGTTTGAGGGGGGATGTTAATGTATATAGTAGTTTCTATTTACCGTAGTTTTTATTTACCGTATAGTTTCCATATACTGTATAGGGTCTATTGCCTATATAAGGCTCTCTTTGTACATTGATTAAGTTAATACTATTCAATACAGAGTTATATTTTTCTCTCATTCAACACAATTGATGGGCTTTGTTGATCGGTTTTGGAAAGTTTGCATTTGGCACTGCAACTATTCTATTGCTTCATGTTGTGGAAGGAAAATACTATTTGTTCCAAAAGTATATCCCATATGATGTGGTGGATGATCCAACTCTTAACATGATGTGATTTACTCGTTTCAATTCAATTTATTCTCAAGTCTCTCTCTCTCTCTCTCACTCAGAATATGAATTCCATGCAGGTCCTCCAAAGGAAATTCGCATAAGGTCTTAGTTTATTTTAAGTTCTTTTTGGTGCGGAGCCCAATGGTATATATCATGTGTCTTATTGGTTAAAAAATTTTGAAGTGGGTCAAATTTGTACCAATTATATAAATGGCCACTAGCTACTCCTGCCCCTTTCTTTATGGGCTTAAGGGTATAGGAAACGCAAATAGTACAATGGATGGTCAAGTCTTTGAACCAAACCAAACGCAAATCAAATCGACTCATGTCCAAGTAGGCGTCTACCAAAGAATTTTATTTCTCATGTACCATTCACTCAAACAACCACTTAAAACACAATAAAAACAATTAAGTTCCTCTCTCTCTCTCTCTCTCTCTCTCACTCTCTTGTCTTCTGGTTGGAGAAGATGGAAGAAACTATGGTGGACCCAAGTAAACAAAAAAATAAAAAGAGAGGAAAGGGAAAGAAGAAGGAAGGTCACATTCAACAATGTCCATATTTTTCAAGTCGTGAGAATTTGGCTTTGGTAGGATATTCCAACATCTCATGGGCACCAGCGTAGCTCTAAGGCTTTTCTTCTCACTATATTTCCCTCATTGTGTCTGGACTCTAGAGCTGGCCAACCTACCTAGCTCATACGCCATCTATAGCGTTTTCAACGGGGCCTGAATTAGCTAGGCTTAATTGCCTAAATATGATATTACTAGACTCATAGTACATGCGATGGGTGACAATTAAGGAGAAGAGCGCATATTTTTGTTGTTAGATGCTGACATTTCATTTTTTTTTCCCACAAAAGTAAATAATAAAGATAGTAGCATTTCTTGTTGGACCATATTAAACTTGCACTTTCGCTTTTCAAATTACCCATGCTAGTTGTCTTATTTGATTTTTAAACAGAAAAGGATGGCTGAATAGTGAATACTCCGACTCGTGAATGGCATTTTAGGAATTGTACAGTGGAGAGTGGGGCTTCAAAGGGCAGAGTGTTGAATTAATTCTTAATGCAAAATTAGGTATGGTTTAGACTTGCCTTATTCTTATCCTGCTTCAATTAGGTATAGGCTTAGTTAAAGAAAGTTTCCCCCCGTCTAACTGAATTGGGAATCAATTTGAGGTGCACTTGGACCATCTTATGAAAAAAATGGAATCAGAACTCCACCTACCTTATTTTCTTAAGTATTTTAATGGGAATGATATTATACACATATGCACATATATGCTGATTTTGATTAGAGTCAGCATAATACTTTTAACTAATTATTGAATTATGTATTTTGAAAAACTGACCGACTGATTAGATATTCTTATTTATGCATGTCATGTATGTCAAAAATTACAATAATCCAACAATCGGTTTCTAAAAAGATGTCAATGTACATAAAAAAACCGTCATTATTTTTAATGTTAACAATTTTTCATATTAAATCAACATTTTTTATGTTTTTATTTTATTTTATTTTCACTCGAAATCATGAACCTAAAAATTTTTGACATTACGCATTCTATGTTCAATATGGACACATCAAAGCACAATTATCCCTTGGATATTCAAAATAAGTAACTGAAAATCTCAAAACAAAAGCACCTCGTGTCCTAATTCGATCTATTCTAAACTATTTTTTCTTTCTCTGTCAAATGAGAGAAAACATATCCTAATCCTATTTTTTAGTCTTGAAAGAATTCAATGTTCTGGAAGACTTGCTTATCTTAGCATGCTATTCTATAACCAATAGCAATAAGATCTTGAAAACCTCCATAGGACGGACCAGAAACTCCACTTTTCTAGGCTCCAACGTGATTCCACAACTGCACCCTGGAGCTTTGAAAAAGCTGCCAATGAACAAGCATCTAGCGTGTTGGTTGGGCTTGGGCCAGGGCACAAGGTGGCTAAGTGGCTAACCTAAACCTAAACCTAAACCTAAACCCAACCCAGTGATGAATGAGTTCAATCAAGAATCAGGACCAACATGCCCTTATTTCAAGGGAAATTTTATTGGTCTTGTCAAATAATATATCATTAGAGTTAGTGGAGACTTAAGGTATAGAACCCATAACCTCATTCCACAAAGGGTGCGTTTAGAAGGGCGGCTAGGAATCTCAAGCCTGAGAATGTCCAATAGGGGGGTTTGGGTTTGTTTAGACAAGATATTATCCCAACAAATTTAACATGATTACCAAATTACCCCTTTTCAAATCAATACAAATCTCACCCAACAAAATCATATATATATATATATATATATATATATAAAACAGAGGTCTGATTTGGGTATGGGCTAACCCACACACACACCTTCTTCTTCTTCTTCTTCTCGGCATGATTTTGCAAACCCTAACCTACGCACCTTCTTCTTCTTCTGCTTCCATGGCTGCTGTTGCGTGACTGTTGTTGTGCAAAAAAGGGACCGGTCTTCATTTTCCTTTTTTCTTCTTCTTTCTTCCATGGCTGCTACTATGTGACTGGTCCTCAGCAGTGGGTAGATCGAATGCGAGAAGAAGGGGGTTTATGTGGGATAGACATGGAAAAAACAATTATTGCCAGTGATTTTGAAGGGCACGCTCGTCAATTCAAAATATCATAAACCCTAACCCAGGCTTCGATTTTACAAACTCACGCGAGAAGAGGTTTCGCATTCCCCTTGTTGGCCGGCTTCCTCACTCCACCGGCTTGTAAACTTGACCCATTTCTCACCCATCCAAACAATGGAAAGGGGTATCAAACCCCAAACCCACCGACAAGCTAGCCTTCCAAACGCAACCTAAGAGAGACACGAACTGTTGCGCCAATGTCACTAATGTTCTACTGACACTCATATAGATATGCATATTATATAATTTATATCAGCGCTAATGTTGTTATCGGTATGACGGTATGCATATTGGTCTTGGTTTAACTTGTTGAGAAATGGCGAGGCTCATGGGCCATATTCATTGACAGTTCTGACATTAATGGGAGTAGCAAGTCAATAGTCCAATACTGTAATACTCATTTAACCATTGAATTAATGGGATATCAACCTGTTAAGCTAGCTTAGGCGATGAAACACATCTCATGAAATTGGATTATGGGATTGAATCTTGACAAATTGACTACCGCAATAGATCATATTTGTGGGTAATTTAGGGTTAGTCTGAGCCCAAGCTTCAGCGGGAAAGCCTAGAATAACCTTTTGAGGGGGGGGGGGGTTCAATCAGACATCACAAGAATATGATGGATTTGGATCCAATGAATATCGTACTCCTTCCGTCTCATAAAAATAAACCACTTTCAAAAAAAGTACTAGGGGTGTGCGCAGGTCGGGTGAAGGGTAAAATCGTCAACCAATCTGCCCTTAGCGGGTAGCTAATCCTTCCACCCGCCTACCTCAATAACCAGCGGATTTGATGAATATATGGCGGGTTTCAACCAGTGAATTGAACGGGTGAAGCATTACTAAGTTTTTTATAAACACTTAAAGTTCCTAAAACCTTTTTAACAAACAAAGACACCTCAAATTCGTATAAAACAATGCAATATTGTGTTATTTAGTAATTGAACTATAATCCAAACAATTCTTCCAACACTAATAAACTAAGGTGTCATAATAAATTACCCTACAACAATAAAAACTACTAACTAGATACATAATAATAAAGGTTCTTTGTTATTAAAAAAATTTTATAAACTAACATGTAGTTTCACAATATTCAAAATTGAAAGCATATCTAACAAAATAATGCATCTTCAAATTATCACTATAAATATCTTTAAAGAAATAAAAAATACTCAACTTGCAAGCTTATCTAATTAAGGAAAAATATAAGGTAGTAATGAAATTTATTTTATATAAATATATTATTTATTTATATATAATTAGTTGATGGTGGGATCGGGTCTAGGGCGGGTTATCACCTCTATACCCACCAACCGAACCAACCTGCTAAAAATTCATCAAATACATCCTTCCTAACCATTGTAATCGCGGGTTGCAGGTGGGTCGGGTTTTTGAACACCGCTAAAAAAACACCCATTTTAAGAACATCCACTAATGCATTGGTTTATCACTTTTTTTTTCTTTCCAAAACTACCTTTCTCCTACAATTGCATGGGGTATCAAGTCAAGACATTCTTGGAATAATAAAAGGTAATACGAGAAAGTTAAAACAAATAAAATTTGATTTTTCAAAGTGGACAATCATTTTGGTACAGCCAAAAAAAGTAAAAATGATCTATCATTGTGGGACAGAGTGAGTACAAATTTACAATCTTAGTTATACAATGATGGGCTGGATTTGAAGGGTGAACAGTTCAATTTATATTTCGGGTATCGGTAGTATATATGTTGGGCCATTAGAACTGTTGGATCCTAGTGTTCTAGAGGAAGCAATCTGTTAATGTATATAGTAGTTTCTATTTACCGTATAGTTTCCATATATTGTATAGGGTCTATTGCCTATATAAGGCTCTCTTTGTACATTGATTAAGTTAATACTATTCAATACAGAGTTATATTTTTCTCTCATTCAACATGGTATCAGAGCCACCACTGTCCCACCGCTAAACCTAGCAACCCAGCCTACTACCACTGCCCCACCGCCGTACCCAGCCTACCACCTCTGCTGCACCGTTGCACTCGGTCATCCACCACCTCCATACATTCACTGCCTCTAAGTATATATATATACATACAACGACCCGAGCCCCTCACCATAGTAAAACACCGCCTTCCAAGGCTGCCAACACCACCAAACCACCAAAAACACCCTTTCCCGCCGCCGAAATTATCACCGGAAGAAAAAGGACGTCGGAAAGGTTCCCACGCGCCTCCACGCACCACCAGTCTCTCTGCGCGTGAGATCCACGCGCGCGCGTCAGATCCACGCGCATCACAGCCTTTGTCCCCGGCTCGGCTCGATCATTCCGGCTCGGCTCGATGCGAACAACTCGACTTGGCTCAGTTGACCCGATCCTCCAACCCGGCCCACTGACCCGACCCATCACCCGCTGCCACGTCACCCGACCCGAATTTTGACCCGTTGACCCGACCCACTGACCCGGCTTTTCAACCCGTTGACCCGACTCGAATTGGACCCGTTGACCCGACCCGGTCAACCGTTGACCGTTGACTAAATCCAAAAATTACAGTTTAGTCCTCACCTTACTGCCAAATTACCTTTCTGCCCCAAATTTTCTAAGAAATTACTGTTCTGCTTAGGGGTGTGCGGGGGTCGGGTGAGGGCGGGTGGAGGGTAAAACAGCCAACCAACCCGCCCTTGGCGGGTGGCTAATTCTCACACACGCCAACCAACCCGCCTACCTCAATAACCGGCGGATTGATTAAATATATAGCGGGTTTCAACCGGCGGGTTGGGCGGATTGAGCGGGTGAAGCATTACTATTTTTTTTTAATAAACACCTAAAGTTCTTAAAATCTTTTTAACAAGTAAAAACACCTCAAATTCGTATATAACAATGCAATATTGTGTAATTTAGTAATTAAACTATAATCCAAACAATTCTTCCAATAGTAATAAACTAAAGTGCCAAAATAAATTGCCCTACAACAATAGAAGCTACTAACTAGATACATAATAATATAGGTTTATTATTATTAAAAAAATATTACAAACTAACATATGGTTTCACATTCAAAATTGAAAGAATATCAAATCTAATAAGTGCATATTCAAACTATCATAATAAACATCTCTAAAGAAATTAAAAACACTAACTTGCAAGCATATCCAATTAAGGGAAAATATAATGTAGGAATGAAATTTATTTTATTCAAATATATTATTCATTTATATATAATTATTTGGCGGGTGGTGGCGGGTTTAGGGCGGGTTATCACCTCTATACCCGCCAACCGACCCCACCCGCCAAAAATTCATCAAATCCACCCAATCCAACCCGCCTAACCATTGTAACCGCGGATTGCGGATGGGGTCGGGGTGGGTGGGGTCGGGTCCGGCGGGTTGGGCGGGTTTTTGCACACCCCTAGTTCTGCCCAAATTTTCCTAGAAAATTACAGTTTGGTCCCCAACAGCCTTCCCAGCATTTTTCGACGTCCTAAATCCATTTTTGAGGTCCGTTTTGTCAAATTCAATCTCTTTTTGATACTTTCAAGCACCATGGCCGACTCAGATGTTTCTAAACCCATTCCAACGACTCTCAATGGCCGTAATTACTTTATCTGGGCTCATGCTATGTCACTCTACCTTAAAGGGCTTCTCCTTTGGAAATATGTTTCTGGAGAATCGGTTAGACCTGTGCAAGATGAAACAGAGCTTGAGTCAAAGTTCTCTGAGCGCCTTGAAGCTTGGGTTGGTAAGAATAGTCAGATCATGTCATGGTTTCACTGCACCTGTGATCCATCTATTCATTCTCAATTTCCCCGCTTCACGACTGCTAAAGAGATTTGCGATTTTCTGAGATACCGATATTCTACTTCTGATCTTTCTCACCGCTATCAGCTCTTGACCAGTCTCCATCGCTTGCATCAAGCTCCAGGTCAGTCTATTGACAGTTTTGCTTCTCAGATGTATGGAATCTGGAATCAGTTAGACAATATCCCTCATTCATGGTCCACTCCGAAAGATGCGGCCCTCTATAACTCTATTCGGGAGGAAGATCGCTTGATTCACTTTCTCATGGCTCTTCGAGATAAGTTTGAACCTGTTCGTGCTCAGTTGCTTAATCAGGAACCCTTACCTAGTTTGGACAGTGCTATTTCCAAGCTCATCTCTCACGAGACTCGTCGTGGTACTCCCCAGTCTCCCTACACTGACTCCGTCCTAGTTACCAGGGGGGAATCAGATGGTAAACTTCCATCTGCTGACACAGCCTTTGCTACTCATCATTCCAGACGGGACTCACGAGACTCTAGCCAGAAATGGGACTCACGGGACTCTAGCCAGAAATCCTGTCGATATTGTCATGAGACTACACATGCTCTTCTTAATTGCCCAGTCAGAATCTGTAAGTTTTGTCACAAAAAGGGGCCTGGTCACTATCAGTGGGACTGTCCTCGCAATCCCAATCCCACCACCCAACCACAGTTCACCCGCTCTAGAGGCAACCAATTCCGCAATTCAAGACAAACCTCTCACTCTACAATTGCTTCCGCCACAGAGGATTCTTCTGCTAGGGATCCTACAGCCCCTATCACTGTTGCTGATCTAGCATCTCTTCTCCAATAGGTTGTCTCACATTCTGGTACTTCCCTCTCTACTGCCCTCTCTGCTACACCCTCAGGTAATTCTTCTTGGTTCTTTGATTCTGCCTGTAGCAATCATATGACTTCTGATCCTACTATTTTCTCCACTAAACAATCTACTTCTCATATTCCTGTCATTCACACTGCCGATGGTTCTCAAATGCATGTAAGTCATATAGGACATGTTTCTCATTCCCAACTGTCATTGTCTGACACATATCTCATTCCTAAGCTAACCCTGAACCTTCTTTCTGTGGGTCAACTCTATGATTTGGGTCTCACTGTTACTTTTTCTCGTTTTGGTTGTGTTGTACAGGATCCGCAGAATGGACATACTCTTGGGATAAGCCGTAAAGTTGGTTGTCTGTTTGAGCTCATCAATCTCCACACCACTTCATCATCACCGCAGATTGCTGCTCCTGCTCATTCTACATCTTCTTTACATTTATGGCATTCTCGTCTTGGACATGTTTCTATTAGTCGTTTAAAGTCTTTAATTTCTACTGGTTGTTTGGGCTCAGTTAGTAATGAACATTTAGATTGCTTATCTTGTCAACTTGCAAAACAACCTGCTTTGCCTTTTAATAATAGTGACTCTGTTTCTTCTGCACCTTTCGATCTTGTTCACTCTGATATATGGGGTCCTTCTCCCACTTCAACAATGGGTGGATCACGTTATTTTGTGATTTTTATTGATGATTATTCTCGTTATACTTGGCTTTATCTTCTGCATACTCGTTCTGAACTCAAGCAGGTGTATTATGATTTTGCACGAATGGTCAAAACTCAATTCTCTTGTGATATCAAAGTTTTTCGTGCCGATAATGCCATGGAATATCGAGACTCGGAGTTTCTTTCCTTTCTTC
>JAESVK010078992.1:0-10238 GCA_017140935.1 Hamamelis virginiana | reverse complement strand
CTTGATCACTGACAAGGAATAATCTCCCTTGTCATCTGAGTCGATCAAATTTTGGCGCCGTTGCCGGGGAACTACGGTTTATTTAAAAAGAATATTGGGATTTAATTTAAGTAGTAAATATTAATACTGTTAATATTAATTAAAATATATTCTTTTATACTGTTAATATCTATATATAATAATTATTATTTATTATTTTCACTACAGGTGGCTGAAATCAGGAATTGGGAGCTTCACTCCCGCGCGCTTAAAATAACAAATTACAAGCTAAAGATTAACTGCTCACTATTTGTTTATTAATTCCGTGATTATCTGTGGAGACCTCTTTTATGCGGGGTAGAAGGTCGTTGTCATTAAACGTAATTCCTTTAGACTCTGAATTAGAAAGAACTCTGAGAGCTGCTAAAGCTTCTCAAAGTCAGTCCTTTGAGTCAGTACCTGTGCATCATTTAGATATGGCTGAATCATCTGCACACACTGTCATGCTACCTGTAAATAACATTCAAGCACCTCAAGGTCTTAAAACTCTTAGGGATTACTTCATGCCCAATAGTTTTAATCCACCCTCCTGTATCCAAATCCCGCACATTGAGAATCTCATCTATGAGATTAAGCATGCTACCATTCAGATGCTTCCTACGTTTTATGGGTTAGATAGAGAAAACCCATATGACCATTTGCAGGAATTTTTAGGCATATGTTCTACTATTCGAATTCAGGGTTTCCATCCAGAGTCCCTGAAATTGTTTTTATTCCCGTTTTCCTTAAAAGATAAGGCCAAACACTGGCTTTGTACTCTCCAAACCCCTGTCCCTATCACTACTTGGGAACAGCTTCAGAAGTTATTCCTGTCTAGATTTTACTCTGTTGGTAAAACTCACCAAATGCGACGAGGTATAACAAACTTCGTCCAACATGAACATGAATCTTTTCACGAAGCCTGGGAAAGAATGAAAGAGCTTCTTAGATTATGCCCCCATCATGATGTACCTAAGTGGCAAATCATAGAGTCTTTTGTTAGAGGTTTAACTGAGAGTGACACGCAGACTGTGAAATCTGCCTGTGGGGGAGCTATTTTAAGTAAAGGTGAGGATGAAATGTGGGCTTTATTTGAAGCATTGAGTGATGATTCTTTCCACATGGCCTCAATGTCTTTAAGTAACCGTGACGATGCATTAGTAAAGAAAACGCCTCCCAAAAAGGGCGGTATTTACGATGTGGATACCCAAGTCTTGGCAAATAAACAAGTTGAGGCTCTGTCTCAAAAGCTTGACCAGTTAATAGCGGCACAAGGGTAATCTTCAAAAGCCCATGTGAAACCTGTCAACTTGGTGTGCAATATTTGCACTGACCCAGCTCACGAGACCCCATATTGTCCTATGGCAGGCCAGTACCCAGAGTTTGTCCAAGAGCAGGTTAATGCTGCTCAAGGATATGCACCACCTAGGAATGACCCATATTCCAACACTTACAATCCTGGGTGGAAGACTCACCCAAATTTCCAGTGGTCTAGTCAGCCTAGAGGATCCAATCTTAATCAGCCTGCAAGACCCACATATAGCAGTAACCCTGCTGTCAGTCAACCCTATAGACCACCACTGATGCAACCCCAGTACCCCAGTTATGGTGCTCCTCAAGCACCTGCACCCCAGTATTAGAGTCAAGCTGTGACTCAACCACCACCACAACCTCATAGAACGCCTGGTTTTGAGGAACAAGTCCTAGCTACCCTGAAAAGTCTAGAGGCTTCAGCACAACTCACTCATTCCCATTCCCAATCTATTTCTAAGTTAGAAACCCAAATGGGTCAACTAGCGGCTTCATTTAGTAGCAGAGAGGAAGGGAAATTCCCGAGTCAGGCTGTTGCCAATCCCAAGGGAGCTTTTGTAGCTGAGAGTTCTACTTCTCAGAACCCACAATGTAATGAGGAAGTTAAGGTTGTTACAGTCTTGAGAAGTGGGAAAGTGGTAGACAATAGAGTTGGGGAGAAAGAGAGGGAAAAAGAGAAAGAACCTGCAATAGAGAAAGAGTCAGAAGCTTCGAGGGATAACTTTCCCGCAGCTTTAGATGATCCATTGGCATCTTATGTGCCAAAAGCCCCATTCCCATCCGCGCTGATCGCGCCTGAGAGGAGAGCGAAAAAAGGGGCTAGCATGTCGGATATGTTAGAGGTGTTTAAAAGTGTTCATATTAATTTACCTCTACTAGATGCCATTAAACAGATTCCTTCATATGCTAAATTTTTGAAGGAAATGTGCACACAGCAACGCAAGGAGCGTGTTCATCTGTCTAAAACCATAACTCCCGTTGACATAGCAAGTGCTGTGTGTCAATTCCAAGCTCCAATTAAAAGAAAAGACCCTGGAACGCCAACTATCCCTTGCTTCTTAGGAAGTCATTTCATTGATAGAGCTTTAGTCGATTTTGGCGCGAGTGTGAATATTCTTCCATATTCAGTTTACGCCAAAATGGAGCTTGGAACACTCCAAACCACACCTACGATTCTTCAATTTGCAGATAGGTCCACTAAGGTACCTAGGGGAATACTGCAGGATGTTTTGGTAAAGATAGATTCGTTTGTCTTTCCTGCAGATTTTATCGTCCTAGATATGGAGCCTGTCGATATTACTAGGCCTCAAATCCCAGTTATAATAGGACGACCTCTTCTGGCAACTGCTAATGCAGTCCTTCACTGTAGGACTGGCATAATGAAGGTGTCTTTTGGAAACATGAAAACCAGGCTGCAGGTTTATAGTGCAGCTAATCAACCTCATAACTTTGAGGATTGTTCTTTTGTAGATATAATAGATAAAGTGGTAGAGGAAGCTACACCTTATCTTTTGTCCAAGGACCCGTTAGAAACATGTCTTAATTACTTTGGGTTTGAGGACCATGACCTGGAGCACTCGTTCATGGAGGTGAATCTTGTCTTAGATTCTACCTCCTCTGTAGAAAAATTGCCATGGAGACCTAGGGTTGAGCCACTTCCGTCTATTGCCAGTGTCCCTTCCCCTACGTCTTTTGAGTCTCCGCCGCAACTTGAGTTAAAGCCTCTGCCGGCTAATCTCAAGTATGCCTTTTTGGGTAATAGTGACACCTTGCCTGTCATAATTTCATCTTCATTAAATTTAGAACAGGAAGGTAAGTTGTTATCTGTTTTGAAAGAACACAGATTAGCCATAGGATGGTCGGTCGCTGATTTAAAGGGTATAGACCCGTCAATCTGCCAGCACCGTATTCACCTAGAGGAAGGTGCGAATCCTTCTAGAGATGCCCAACGTAAGTTGAACCCCAATATGAAAGAGGTAGTTAAAAAGGAGGTGTTAAAATTGTTGGATGCGGGTATCATTTACCCAATTTCTGATAGTGAGTGGGTTTCCCCTACTCAATTGGTTCCTAAGAAGTCTGGGATTACCGTGATAGCAAACGAAGAGGGCATTCTAGTCCCTACGAGAGCTACCACTGGTTGGAGAGTCTGTATAGACTATAGGAAGTTAAATTCTAAGACTAGGAAAGACCACTTCCCACTGCCTTATATTGACCAAATTTTAGAGAGATTATCTGGGCAAAGTTTCTATTGCTTCCTAGATGGCTATTCAGGGTATAACCAAATAGCGGTTTATCCCGAGGATCAGGAGAAAACAACATTTACTTGTCCATTTGGGACATTTGCATTTAGGCGTATGTCTTTTGGCCTATGCAATGCCCCGAGCACTTTCCAAAGATGTATGACTTCTATCTTTTCTGATATGATAGGAGAATATTTGGAAGTGTTTACGGATGATTTTTCTGTTTTCGGTCCTTCTTTTGATGAATGCCTCTCTAATCTCTCAAAAGTGCTTAAGAGATGTTGTGAGACAAACCTTGTTCTTAGTTGGGAGAAGAGCCATTTCATGGTTCGTGAGGGCATCGTGCTTGGGCATATAGTATCCAGTAGGGGGATAGAGGTCGATAAAGCTAAGGTTGACTTAATTGCAAAATTACCTCCTCCTACTACTGTTAGGCAAATCCGGTCCTTCCTTGGACACGCAGGATTTTACAGGCGTTTTATTAAAGACTTTAGCAAAATAGCAAAACCAATGTGTAATATGCTTGCTAAGGATGTAGAGTTTGATTTTGATAAAGCCTGTTTAGAGTCCTTCAATAAGTTGCGTTTAATGTTGATCTCGGCACCTATCATGCGAGCTCCTGATTGGTCACTTCCTTTCGAGCTAATGTGTGATGCCTCCGATTATGCTGTGGGGGCAGTGTTGGGTCAGAGGGTAGATAAGGCCCCATATGTTATATACTACGCAAGCAAAACCTTGAATGAAGCTCAATTAAATTACACTACGACTGAGAAAGAAATGCTTGCAGTAATTTTTGCGCTTGATAAATTCCGATCCTATCTTTGGGGATCGAAGACCATTGTGTACTCAGATCATGCCGCCTTGCGGTACCTGCTCTCTAAAAAAGAGACGAAGCCTAAACTGATTAGGTGGATTCTCTTATTACAAGAATTTGACTTTGAGATTAGGGATAAAAAGGGATCTGAGAATGTCGTTGCTGACCACCTCTCTAGGATAGTAGTAGAAGAAGAGAGTGACCCCACGCCTATTAGGGATTATTTCCCTGATGAACAGCTTTTTACCGTCACTCACTCTACTTTACCCTGGTACGTTCATATAATGAATTATCATGCCACAGGCCTTGTACCATCTCTTTGGTCGAAACAGGAAAAGGATCGGTTCTTTTCGCAAATAAAATTTTATTATTGGGAAGATCCTCTCCTGTTTAAGTACTGTGCTGACCAGGTTATACGTAGGTGTATTCCGGAAGGTGAGATGCATGACCTTTTAAAGTTCTGCCACACTCTAGCATGTGGAGGACACTTTAGCGGGAAAAAGACTGCCGCTAAAGTCTTGCAGTGTGGGTTCTACAGGCCCACACTATTCAAAGATGCATTGGACTTCTGTAAGTCCTGCCAAAATTGCCAAAGAATGGGTTCTATGTCTAGAAGGGATATGATGCCTCTTAACCCTATTTTAATCGTCGAAATTTTCAATGTTTGGGGCATCGACTTCATGGGACCTTTTCCTATTTCGCATGGTTTGAATATATCTTAGTGGCGGTAGATTACGTGTCTAAATGGGTTGAAGCCGTAGCCACTAGGACCAATGACCACAAGGCGGTGTTGAATTTCCTCAAAGAGAACATTTTCTCTAGGTTTGGGTTTCCAAGGGCCATCATCAGTGATGGAGGGTCACATTTTAATAATCGACCCTTTGCAACTCTCGTAGCTAAATATTCTATCACTCATAAGGTTACAACCCCATATCATCCTCAGACTAGCGGGCAAGTGGAGGTTTCGAATAGGGAAATTAAGCATATCCTAGAAAAAACTGTCAGGCCTGATCGTAAGGATTGGTCATTGCGCTTAACTGACGCATTGTGGGCCTATAGGACTACATTTAAAACCCCTATTGGTATGTCTCCGTACCGTTTAGTCTATGGCAAACCGTGTCATCTCCCTGTTGAGTTAGAGCACAAAACACTTTGGGCCATTAGGAAATTTAATTTTGAAATGAAGGAAGCGGGTTCTCACCGCAAGCTTCAAATAAATGAGCTCGAAGAGATTAGGAATGAGGCTTACGAGAGTTCTAAAATCTCTAAAGCCAAAATGAAAGAGTTTCATGACAGACACATCAATAGGAAATCTTTTGAACCTAATCAGAAGGTGTGGCTGTTTAACTCCAAATTGAGGCTATTTCCTGGTAAGCTTCGATCTCGCTGGGATGGACCTTTCGTGGTAACTAGGGTTACTCCTCACGGTGCTGTTGAAATTCAAAATCCTCGAACTGGTTTGTCATTCTCTGTGAATGGACAAAGGCTTAAGCCTTTTATTGAGGGTATAACCAATAGTGAGGGCATTAGGGATGGTTTGGTAATTGAGTCTGTCAGTTTGGAAGACCCAACCTATCAGTTTGACTAAAGAGGAATTTCACGTCTAGCTGAAGACGTTAAACTTAGTCCCACCCACCCATTTCCCTTGTTCATACACACTCGTCCAGTTGTGACATCCTTTCAACATTGAGGACAATGTTTACTTCTAGTTGGGGAGGGTTTGTATATTCTCTTGATTGTATATCCTCTTGTCTTTGATTAATTTATTTATTTATTCATTTAATTTGTTAAATACATAAATTATTATGTATCATTCTTGAGTACATATTATACCATTAATTTGTATAGTTATTATTTGTACAGATTTTGATAAATAATACGTTGTAAACTGTGAGTTTATTCTTCATTTATATCGTATCTAGTTGTCTATTTTCGATACATTAATTGTAACTTTACTGTGATTAGCTTGTATTCAATCTTACACGTGCACGAACTTGGTTTAAATCTTTATACTCGGCAATTTGAATATTTGATAAAACCTGAATAAAGAGGAGACTTGCGACAAATAAAGCAAATTTTGAACCATTCGATCAATTTTGGGACTCAATTATTCATCCTATCAATTTAATCTGTGGTAATTGCTTTCCTGTTATCTTGCATAAATGTTTAATTCATGTGTATGATAGAATGCAAATACCTCGTAATCAGTTGAGAATATTGTGCACATTTTTGAAAAATGATTTAAGGCCATTTTTTCTCCGAGTCTTTGTGCCGTGTTTAAATTTTGATAGAGTTTAGGACCCCCATAGTACCCGTTTTTTAGCCTAAAAGTTGCCAATTTTTTTTCGATAACTTAGCAGCCATGGGTAACAAGGTGTCTTTTATACATTTTGTTGGTATAAAGTGTCAGTTAGTGTGAAATTTGGTTCAAAATAAGCCAATTTTGAAAAAGTCAAAATTTTGACCTTCTCTATCGATAGCCAACTAGCGCTATCGATAGAGGTTTTTGAATTTCAAAAAAATAAAACATTGCGGACCAGAGGAGCTTGGCTATCGATAGCGCCTATGCGCTATCGATAGAGATCGCGAGGATTGGCTTTTAAGCTTCTTCTCCCGCGCGAAATGCTCCATTTCTTCCACTGTTCATGCCTGAAACCTCCATTGCCGCCGTGTCCCTTCGCCTTCAAGCTCATTTTCCGACCACCCCAGCCCTCCATTTCGCGCAAACTTGATTCCATTGCAATCCTCTCACCATTTTGAGCATTTCTGACCGATCAGAATTTGCATTTGCTGCTTTTCATTCGGTCACCATTTTCACTTACATCGCATTTCGGCGAGGTAGGCCATTCGGCGACTTCTTCATCTTCCACACTTCGTAAGTGCCCATACCTTTTCTTAAAACTTTAAACTTTTCTTAAAATGGCTTAGTTTTGTTCCATTTGTCTTAGTATAATTAGTGTACGTAAGTTTTTGCATGCAAAAGTTGATATTATTGTGTTAGGTGTTGAGTTTAGATATTTATGATAATACTCTAGTCTTTGTTATGTGTGTTACTGTATTGAGTTGGGATAATGCCTGGATGATAGGCGGTGCATGAGTTGTGGTAAAGCCTGGATGTTAGGCTATGCATGGGCATGCATGCATCTGTGCATGTGATTGGAGGAGTTAGTAAATATAGCCTGGATGATAGGCTAGTTCTGAAAATTGTGATGGGATATAAAAATATCGTGTGGGGTAACAAACTTGCTGCGTTGTGTGTTTGATTCTTATTGAAAAATATATATACGAGTATCTATGCAAATTATTCTACTGCTGATTATGGTCCTATCTGCTGCCGTGTGTGTGTAAAAATTTGTACAGAGCTATGGTACGCCAAAAGACCACCGGCAGGAAGGGCGTGGCTTTTCAGGAGCCGTCACAGCCTAGACCGAGGAGGTCTACAGATACTAGCAGGGGCAAGGCCCAGCGCATGCAGCCAGACACTTCGGACAGTTCTGAGTCCGAGATGCCCGCAGCACCCATCCGTAGACCCTCATCTAGAGGGCAATCATCTGCACAGCCGCCTATGTCTGCACCTCCGTCTAGTTCATTTTTGAGCACCCAGATATCGGCGAGACTGGCGAGCCGCGCATGCCTCGCGAGTTCGAGAGTTACGCAGAGACTGAGACCGGGTCGAGGAGATTACCAACCCAGCGAGCTGCGAGACCATGGCCAGAGATACTGTCGGCGAGGAACTTCAACGTCGAGAGATATGTTGACCCGAAAGCCTTCAGATATGAGGGCTTGCTTGTGGAGACCCTGCAGGACAGACACCTCAGCACCTGGCTGAGGAAGGGCGGAGGCTATATGGCCAGTGTTGTACGTCAGTTCTATACGACAGCACACATGGCCGAGGATCAGACTCAGACACTCCAGGCCGAGGTTGGAGGCCGTTTGGTTCAGTTCACTCCGGACGACATCGCTACCTATCTGGGGTGCGAGCGTCCAGCATCTTCTGAGGCAGAGAGCACTTATTTAGAGCTGACAGAGAGTCAGTGTGCTGATGCGGTGTGTATAGACCGGGAGTTATTCGACGGGATGTACTTCACGACCGGGAACATACACCCATCTTACGCAGCTATGAATAAGCTGCTCTACTGTAACCTACGAGCGAGAGGCACTGATTCGCAGATCCCTGTGGAGTCTGTGAGGCTGCTGCTGGAGTTCTTGAGCGACCACCCCATAGACATTGCCGCATTGATATTCAGCGAGATCCGCACCTTTATTGCCACACAGCTGCGGAACAACATGCCGTACCCCCAGATGATTATAGCTTTTGCCCTGGGTGAGGGTGTTGTGTCTGACGAGCCACTGCGATGGGGCGAGGGTCCTATTACCCCCACTACGTTGGCTCGGAGTATGGCAGCTCGGCCGAAGAGGCCACGTACTGAGACCGCCGGTCCATCAGAGCCTACTCCTACTCCAGCTCCAGCTCCGACTCCAGCTGCTCCTACTATGCCCGACATGTCATCTGCAAGCTCTCAGGGTTTGTTCCATCAGGTCCTGGAGGGACTGAGATCTATGATGCATATTCAGCAGAGGCAGTCAGCTCAGCTCGACAGGTAGACCGCGCAGCTCGACAGACAGTCTGCTCTGATGGAGAGACATTCTGCACAGCTCCGGGTCATGTGGCGACGTATGGATGGCGAGCCGATTTCTAAGGAGGACCGCACCTTATTTTATGAGCCACAGCCTGATCCTAGATTTGACATCCCACCTGGGGATGATCAGTGATGATGATACTTAGTCCAGCATTTTGAGTTGTTCTTTTTGGAAAATGTTTTGTTTCTTTTTGGTTAGAAAAATTTTAAGTTATGTGTCAGGGTTAGTTTAGGTATTTAGGATGGTTAGGGTAGTGACCTTAAACATATTACAACCATCCTAATTTTGCAGTCTTCAAACTTTCTTTTGTTACAACCAAAAGCATTACAAGCCTATAAAGACCTTTTTGATTTTAAAATATTGTGCATTATTCTCTTGTGATTACTTATTTATTTAAGTTTTATTTATGTATGAACTGCATATCTGCTTATATAACTTCGTTATTTCATCTCTCTTTGGTCATTAATTAGAGCTTAATGTATAAGTTTTATACTTGTATATTTCCATTTGGGGAACTCTGGGTTACTAACCTTTTCAGAGTGAACATCTTTTGCGAGTGACCATCAGTGAGGATTTGAAGTTGAATCTTATTAAGGGTTAATTCTCGTACTCTTATTGCAGTATTTTGATTTTATCAAGTTCAGCCTCACTACACATTGAACACTTGCTAATTTCCTGTAAAGATAGCATTGCTTGTATTGTAAATGTTCAATTACGAATATTGATATATCTGTGGATAGAATTTTTACTGTGTACATAGTATATTTTTAAATTCTTTCTCAAAATAATTCTTGTATTTATTCATGTTTGTGGGTATCATTTCTGCAAACCTTCACGAGACTACACTCGTCCACTAAGGATAAACTTAGTGGTTTAAAAGGCTTGTTGCTTATGCTAAATGCAATCGCGTTTCCCTGCGAAAGTGGTTTTTTCAAAATTCTAGTTCGAAAAATCTGCTTCTGTTTTAGTATAGCTATTTGCTAAGAGACTAGCAAAATCTAAGTTGGGGAGTGTGATTGAACCTCAATCATACCTTCAACTATGGTATTACTGTGTTCTCTTATATAAATAATTATATAATAAAAGTCGTTTTACATAAAGATCTGTACAATTGGGTTAAATTCTCTGTTTCAAGAAATATGTGCAGATTGTACGAATTAAAGTCGCCATCTATGAAGCCGTGATGATCAAATGAGCATTAAATGAGCATTCAG
>JAESVK010078972.1:0-10162 GCA_017140935.1 Hamamelis virginiana | reverse complement strand
CTTGATCACTGACAAGGAATAATCTCCCTTGTCATCTGAAGCGATCAAATTTTGGCGCCGTTGCCGGGGAATTACGGTTTATTTAAAAAGAATATTTGGGATTTAATTTAAGTCGTAAATATTAATACTGTTCATATTACTATATATATATTCTTTTATACTGTTAATATCTATATATAATAATTATTATTTATTATTTTCACTACAGGTGGCTGAAATCAGGAATTGGGAGCTTCACTCCCGCGCGCTTAAAATAACAAATTAAAAGCTAAAGATTAACTGCTCACTATTTGTTTATTGAATTCCGTGATTATCTATGGAGACCTATTTTATGCGGGGTAGAAGGTCGTTGTCATTAAACGTAATTCCTTTAGACTCTGAATTAGAAAGAACTCTGAGAGCTGTTAAAGCTTCTCAAAGTCAGTCCAGTGAGTCAGTACCTTTGCATTATTTAGAAATGGCTGAATCATCTGCACACACTGCCATGTTACCTGCGGATAATATTCAAGCGCCTCAAGGTCTTAAAACTCTTAGGGATCACTTCATGCCCAATAGTTTTAATCCACCCTCCTGTATCCAAATCCCGCACATTGAGAATCTCATCTATGAGATTAAGCATGCTACCATTCAGATGCTTCCTACGTTTTATGGGTTAGATAGAGAAAACCCATATGACCATTTGCAGGAATTTCTAGGGATATGTTCTACTATTCGAATTCAGGGTTTCCATCCAGAATCCCTGAAATTGTTTCTATTCCTGTTTTCCTTAAAAGATAAGGCCAAACACTGGCTTTGTACTCTCCAGACCCCTGTCCCTATCACTACTTGGGAACAGCTCCAAAAGTTATTCCTGTCTAGATTTTACTCTGTCGGTAAAACTCACCAAATGCGACGAGGTATAACAAACTTCGTCCAACATGAACAGGAATCTTTTCATGAAGCCTGAGAAAGAATGAAAGAACTTCTTAGGTTATGCCCCCATCATGATGTACCGAAGTGGCAAATCATAGAGTCTTTTGTTAGAGGTTTAACTGAGGGTGACACGCAGACTGTGAAATCTGCATGTGGGGGAGCTATTTTAAGTAAAGGTGAGGATGAGATGTGGGCTTTATTTGAAGCATTGAGTGAGGATTCTTTCCACATGGCCTCAATGTCTTTAGGTAACCGTGACGATGCGTTAGTGAAGAAAACGCCTCCCAAAAAGGGCGGTATTTATGATGTGGACACCCAAGTTTTGGCAAATAAACAAGTTGAGGCTCTGTCTCAAAAGCTTGACCAATTAATAGCGGCACAAGGGCAATCTTCAAAAGCCCATGTGAAACCTGTCAACTTGGTGTGCAATATTTGCACTGACCCAGCTCACGAGACCCCATATTGTCCTATGGCAGGCCAGTACCCAGAGTTTGTCCAAGAGCAGGTTAATGCTGCTCAAGGATATGCACCACCTAGGAATGACCCTTATTCCAATACTTACAATCCTGGGTGGAAGACTCACCCCAATTTCCAGTGGTCTAGTCAGCCTAGAGGATCCAATCCTAGTCAGCCTGCAAGACCCACATATAGCAGTAACCCTGCTGTCAGTCAACCCTATAGACCACCACTGATGCAACCCCAGTACCCCAGTTATGGTGCTCCTCAAGCACCTGCACCCCAATATCAAGTCAAGCTGTGACTCAACCACCACCACAACCTCATAGAACGCCTGGTTTTGAGGAACAAGTCCTAGCTACCCTGAAAAGTCTAGAGGCTTCAGCACAACTTACTCATTCCCATTCCCAATCTATTTCCAAGTTAGAAACCCAAATGGGTCAACTAGCGGCTTCATTTAGTCGCAGAGAGGAAGGAAAATTCCCGAGTCAGGCTGTTGCCAATCCCAAGGGAGCTTTTGTAGCTGAGAGTTCTACTTCTCAGAACCCACAATGTAATGAGGAAGTTAAGGCTGTTACAGTCTTGCGTAGTGGGAAAGTGGTAGATAATAGAGTTGGGAAGAAAGAGAGGGAGAAAGAGAGAGAAAAAGAGAAAGAACCTGCAATAGAGAAAGAGTCAGAAGCTTCGAGGGATAACTGTCCCGCAGCTTTAGACGATCCATTGGCATCTTATGTGCCAAAAGCCCCATTCCCATCTGCGCTGATTGCGCCTGAGAGGAGAGCGAAGAAAGGGGCTAGCATGTCGGATATGTTAGAGGTGTTTAAAAGTGTCCATATTAATTTACCTCTATTAGATGCCATTAAACAGATTCCTTCATATGCCAAATTTTTGAAGGAAATGTGCACACAGCAACGCAAGGAGCGCGTGCACTTGTCTAAAACCATAGCTCCTGTTGACATAGCAAGTGCTGTGTGTCAATTCCAAGCCCCAATTAAAAGACAAGATCCTGGAACGCAAACTATACCTTGCTTCTTAGGAAGTCATTTCATTGATAGAGCGTTAGTTGATTTTGGCGCGAGTGTGAATATTCTTCCATATTCAATTAACGCCAAAATGGAGCTTGGGACACTCCAAACCACACCTACCATTCTTCAATTTGCAGATAGGTCCACTAAGGTACCTAGAGGGATACTGCAGGATGTTTTGGTAAAGATAGATTCGTTTGTCTTTCCTGCAGATTTTATCGTCCTAGATATGGAGTCTGTTGATATTACTAGGCCTCAAATCCCGGTTATAATAGGACGACCTCTTCTGGCAACTGCTAATGCAGTCCTTCATTGTAGGACTGGCATAATGAAGGTGTCTTTTGGTAACATGAAAACCAGGCTGCAGGTTTATAGTGCAGCTAATCAACCTCATAACTTTGAGGATTGTTCTTTTGTAGACATCATAGATAAAGTGGTAGAGGAAGATACACCTTATCTTCTGTCCAAGGACCCGCTAGAAACATGTCTTAATTATTTTGGGTTTGAGGACCATGACCTGGAGCACTCATTCATAGAGGTGAATCTTGTCTTAGATTCTACCTCCTCTGTAGAAAAATTGCCATGGAGACCTAGGGTTGAGCCACTTCCGTCTATTGCCAGTGTCCCTTCCCCTACGTCTTTTGAGTCTCCGCCGCAACTTGAGTTAAAGCCTCTGCCGGCTAATCTCAAGTATGCCTCTTTGGGTAATAGTGACACCTTGCCTGTCATAATTTCATCTTCATTAAATTTAGAACAGGAAGGTAAGTTGTTATCTGCTTTGAAAGAGCACAGAGTAGCCATAGGATGGTTGGTCGCTGATTTAAAGGGTATAGACCCGTCAATCTGCCAGCACCGAATTCACCTAGAGGAAGGTGCGAATCCTTCTAGAGATGCCCAACGTAAGTTGAACCCCAATATGAAAGAAGTAGTTAAAAAGGAAGTTTTGAAACTACTGGATGCGGGTATCATTTACCCAATTTCAGATAGTGAGTGGGTTTCCCCTACTCAATTGGTTCCTAAGAAGTCTGGAATTACAGTGATAGCAAACGAGGAGGGTATTCTAGTCCCTACAAGAGCTACCACTGGTTGGAGAGTCTGTATAGACTATAGAAAGTTAAATTCCAAGACTAAGAAAGACCACTTCCCTCTGCCTTATATTGACCAAATTATAGAGAGATTATCTGGGCAGAGTTTCTATTGCTTCCTAGATGGCTATTCAGGGTATAACCAAATAGCGGTTTACCCCGAGGATCAGGAGAAAACAACATTTACCTGTCCATTTGGGACATTTGTATTTAGGCGTATGTCTTTTGGTCTATGCAATGCCCCGAGCACGTTCCAAAGATGTATGACTTCTATCTTTTCTGATATGATAGGAGACTATTTGGAAGTGTTTATGGATGACTTTTCTGTTTTCGGTCCTTCTTTTGATGAATGTCTCTCTAATCTCTCAAAAGTGCTTAAGAGATGTTGTGAGACAAACCTTGTTCTTAGTTGGGAGAAGAGCCATTTCATGGTTCGTGAGGGCATCGTGCTTGGGCATATCGTATCTAGTAGGGGGATAGAGGTCGACAAAGCTAAGGTTGACTTAATTGCAAAACTACCTCCTCCTACTACTGTTAGGCAAATCCGGTCCTTCCTTGGACATGCAGGATTTTACAGGCGTTTCATTAAAGACTTTAGTAAAATAGCAAGACCAATGTGTAATCTGCTTGCTAAAGATATAGAGTTTAACTTTGATAAAGCCTGTCTAGAGTCCTTCAATAAGTTGCGTGTAATGTTGATCTCGGCACCTATCATGCGAGCTCCCGATTGGTCACTTCCTTTCGAGTTAATGTGTGATGCCTCCGATTATGCTGTGGGGGCAGTGTTGGGTCAGAGGGTAGATAAGGCCCCTTATGTTATATACTACGCAAGTAAAACCTTGAATGAAGCTCAGTTAAATTACACTACGACTAAGAAAGAAATGCTTGCAGTAGTTTTTGCGCTTGATAAATTCCGATCCTATCTTTGGGGATCGAAGATCATTGTGTACTCAGATCATGCCGCCTTGCGGTACCTACTCTCTAAAAAAGAGACAAAGCCTAAGCTGATTAGGTGGATTCTCTTATTACAAGAATTTGACTTTGAGATTAGGGATAAGAAAGGGTCTGAGAATGTCGTTGCTGACCACCTCTCTAAAATAGTAGTTGAAGAAGAGAGTGACCCCACGCCTATTAGGGATTCTTTCCCTGATGAGCAGCTTTTTGCCGTCACTCATTCTACCTTACCCTGGTATGTTCATATAGTGAATTATCATGCCACAGGCCTTGTACCATCTCTTTGGTCAAAACAGGAAAAGGATCGGTTCTTTTCGCAAATAAAATTTTATTATTGGGAAGATCCTCTCCTGTTTAAGTACTGTGCTGACCAGGTTATACGTAGGTGTATTCCAGAGGGTGAAATGCAAGACGTTTTGAAGTTCTGCCACACTCTAGCATGTGGAGGACACTTTAGCGGGAAAAAGACTGCCGCTAAAGTCTTGCAGTGCGGGTTCTACTGGCCCACACTATTCAAAGATGCATTGGACTTCTGTAAGTCCTGCCAAAATTGCCAAAGAATGGGTTCTATGTCTAGAAGGGATATGATGCCTCTTAACCCTATCTTGATCGTCGAAATTTTCGATGTTTGGGGCATTGACTTCATGGGACCTTTTCCTATTTCGCATGGGTTTGAATACATCCTAGTGGCTGTCAATTACGTATCTAAATGGGTAGAAGCCATAGCCACTAGGACCAATGACCACAAGGTGGTGTTGAATTTCCTCCAAGAGAACATTTTCTCTAGGTTTGGGTTTCCAAGGGCCATCATCAGTGATGGAGGGTCACATTTTAATAATCGACCCTTTGCAACACTCGTAGCTAAATATTCTATTACTCACAAGGTTGCAACCCCATATCATCCTTAGACTAGCGGGCAAGTGGAGGTTTCGAATAGGGAAATTAAGCATATCCTAGAAAAAACTGTCAGGCCTGATCGAAAGGATTGGTCATTGCGCTTAACTGACGCATTGTGGGCCTATAGGACTGCATTTAAAACCCCTATTGGTATGTCTCCGTACCGTTTAGTCTATGGCAAACCGTGTCATCTCCCTGTCGAGTTAGAGCACAAAGCACTTTGGGCCATTAGGAAATTTAACTTTGAAATGAAAGAAGCGGGTTCTCACCGCAAGCTTCAGTTAAATGAGCTCGAAGAGATTAGGAATGAGGCTTACGAGAATTCCAAAATTGCTAAAGCCAAAATGAAAGAGTTTCATGACAGACACATCAATAGGAAATCTTTTGAACCAAATCAGAAGGTGTGGCTGTTTAACTCTAAATTAAGGCTATTTCCTGGTAAGCTTCGATCTCGCTGGGATGGACCTTTTGTAGTAACTAGGGTTACTCCTCACGGTGCTGTTGAAATTCAAAATCCTCGAACTGGTTTGTCCTTCTTTGTGAATGGACAAAGGCTTAAGCCTTTCATTGAGGGTATAACCGATAGTGAGGGTATTCAGGATGGTTTGGTAATTGAGTCTGTCAGTTTGGAAGACCCAACTTACCAATTTGACTAAAGAGGAATTTCACGTCTAGCTGAAGACGTTAAACTTAGTCCCACCCACCCATTCCCCTTGTTCATACACACTCGTCTAGTTGTAACATTCTTTCAACATTGAGGACAATGTTTACTTCTAGTTGGGGAGGGTTTGTATATTCTCTTAATTTGTATATTCTCTTATCTATGATAAATTTATTTATTTATTCATTTAATTTGTATATACATAATAATTTATTACTATTTATCATTCTTGTGTACATGCTATACCATTGATTTATATAGTGATTATTTGTATAGAATTTGATAAATAAACATGTGTTACAAAGTGAGTTTATTCTTTCATTTATATCATTTCTATTTGTCTATTTTCGATACATTAATTGTAACTTTACTGTGATTAGCTTGTATTCAATCTTGCACGTGCACGAACTTGGTTTAAATCTTTATACTCGGCAATTCGAATATTTGATAAAACCTGAATAAAGAGGAGACTTGCGACAATTAAAGCAAATTTTGAACCATTCGATCATTTTTGGGACTCAATTATTCATCATATCCATTTAATCATTGGTTATTGCTTTCCTGTTATATTATGCATAAATGTTTAATTTATGCGTATGTAGAATGCAAATACCTCGTAATCAGTTGAGAATATTGTGCACATTTTTGAAAAATGATTTTAGGCCATCTTCTTCGAGTCTTGTGCCGTGTTTATTTTTGTTAGAGTTTAGGACCCCCGTAGTACCCATTTTTGAGCCTAAAAGTTGCCAATTTTTTCATAACTTAGCAACCATGGGTATTGAGGTGTCTCTTATACATTTTGTTGGTATTTAGTGTCAAGTAGTGTGAAATTTTGTCAAAATAAGCCAATTTTTTGAAAAAGTCAAATTTTGACCATCTCTATCGATAGCCACTTAGCGCTATCGATAGAGGCATTCAATTTCAAAAAATAAAAAATCATTGCGGACAGTATACATTGTCTATCGATAGCGCCAGTGCGCTATCGATAGAGATCACGGAGTTTGCCTTTTAAGCTTCTTCTCCCGCGCGATTTGCCTCACTTTCTTCACTATTTTTCTACTGAAACCGCCATAGCCATTGCACCCCTTCGCCTTCTAGCTCAGTTTCCGACCACCCCAGCCCTCCATTTCGCGCAAGCTTCGTTTCATTGCGATCCTCGCGCCATTTTGAGCATTTCTGACCGATCAGAATTTGCATTTGCTGCGTTTCATTTGGCCACCATTTTTACTTGCATCACATTTCGGCGAGGATAGTAGGCTTTTCGGCGAGTTCTTCATCTTCCACACTTCGTGAGTACCCGTTCACATTCTAAAATTTTGAATTTTTCTTAAAATGGCTTAGTTTTGTGTTATATGTCATAGCATAAATTAGTGTACGTAGGTTTTTGCATGAAATAGTTGATAATATTATTTTGGGTTAGAATTTTGTCATATAGTAAATACCTTAGTCTTGTTATGTATGTTACTGCATTAGGTTGAGAATTTGTGGAGTTGTGATAATGCCTGGATGATAGGCAGTGCAAGAGTTGTGGTAAGGCCTGGACGTTAGGCTATGCATGGCATGCATGGGCATGCATGCATTTGTACATATGATTGGAGGAGTTAATAAATATAGCCTGGATGATAGGCCAGTCCTGAATTTTGAGATGGGATTTAAAATTATCATGTGGGTTATCAACTGGCTGTGTTGTGTGTTTGATTATTATTGGAAAAAATATTTATACGAGTATCTCTGCAATTATTCTACTACTGACTATGGTCCTATCTGCTGCCGTGTGTGTGTAAAAAAAATTGTACAGAGCTATGGTACGCCAAAAGACCACCGGCAGGAAGGGCGTAGCTTTTCAGGAGCCGGCACAGCCGAGACCAAGGAGGTCTACAGATACTGGGCGGGGCAAGGCCCAACGCACGCAGCCAGATTCTTCAGACAGTTCTGAGTCAGAGTGGCAGCCTGTACATGTTCAGAGACCTTCTGGTAGAGGTCAGTCTTCCAGACAGCCACCTACGTCTGCACCTCCTTCTAGTTCCCATGATGTGGAGGAGGAGTATTTTGAGCACCCCGATATAGGGGAGACTGGCGAGCCTCGCATGCCTCGAGAGTTCGAGAGTTATGCAGATACCGAGGTTGGGTCGAGGAGATTACCGACTCGTCGATCCGCTAGACCATGGCCAGAGATCTTGTCGGCGAGGAACTTCAACGTCGAGAGATATGTTGATCCGAGAGCCTTCAGATACGAGGGCTTGCTTGTGGAGATCCTGCAGGACAGACACCTCAGCACCTGGCTGAGGAAGGGCGGAGGATATATGGCCAGCGTCGTACGTCAGTTCTATACGACAGCACATATGGCCGAGGACCAGACTCAGACACTGCAGGCCGAGGTTGGAGGCCGTTTGGTTCAGTTCAATCCGGACGACATCGCTACCTATCTGGGGTGCGAGCGTCCATCATCTTCGGAGGCCGAGAGCGCTTATTTAGAGCTGACAGAGAGTCAGTGTGCTGATGCGGTGTGTATTGACCGGGAGTTATTCGACGGGATGTACTTCACGACCGGGAACATGCACCCATCATACGCAGCTATGAATAAGCTGCTCTACTGTAACCTGCGAGCGCGAGGCACTGATTCGCAGATCCCTGTGGAGTCTGTGAGGCTACTACTGGAGTTTTTGAGCGACCACCCCATAGACATCGCCGCTTTGATATTCAGCGAGATCCGCACCTTCATTGCTACACAGCCGCGGAACAACATGCCGTACCCCCAGATGATTACAGCTTTTGCCCTGGGTGCGGGTGTTGTGTCTGACGAGCCACTGCGCTGGGGTGAGGGTCCTATTACCCCCACTACATTAGCTCGGAGTATGGCAGCTCGGCCGAAGAGGCCACGTACTGAGACCGCTGGTCCATCAGCGCCTGCTCCTACACCTGCTCCTACACCAGCTCCAGCTCCGACTCCAGCTGCTCCTCCTATGCCAGACATGCCATCTGCCAGCTCCCAGGGTTTGTTTCATCAGGTCCTGGAGGGATTGAGATCTATGATGCACATTCAGCAGAGGCAGTCAGCTCAGCTTGATAGGCAGACAGCACAGCTAGACAGACAGTCTGCTCTGATGGAGAGACACTCTGCTCAGCTCAGGGTCATGTGGCGACGTATGGACGGCGAGCCGATTTCTGAGGCCGACCGAGCATTATTCTATGAGCCGCAGCCCGATCCTAGATTCGACATCCCACCTGGGGATGATCAGTGATGATGACTTAGCCCAGAGTTGCAGTTGTTCTTTTTGGAAGTATTTGTTTCTTTTTGGTTAGAAAAAAAAAAAAAAAATTTAGTTGTGTGTCAGGGTTAGTTTAGGTTTTTAGGATGGTTTAGGGTAGTAACCTTGAACACATATATAAACCATCCTATTTTGCAGTCTCAAACTTTCTTCTGTTACAACCTAAAACATTACAAGCCTATAAAGACCTTTTTGATTTTAAAATATTGTGCATTATTCTCTTGTAATTATTTGTTTATTTAAGTTTTATTTATGTATGAACTGCATATCTGCTTATATAACTTCATTATTTCATCTCTCTTCGGTCATTAATTAGAGCTTAATGTATAAGTTTTATACTTGTATATTTCCATTTGGGGAACTCTGGGTTACTAACCTTTTCAGAGTAAACATCTTTTGCGAGTGACTATCAGTGAGGATTTGAAGTTGAATCTTATTAAGGGTTAATTCTCGTACTTTTATTGCAGTATTTTGATTTTATCAAGTTCAACCTCACTACACATTGAACACTTGCTAATTTCCTGTTAAAGATAGCATTTCTTGTATCTTAAATTCTCAATTATGAATATTGATATATCTGTGGATGGAACTCTTACTGTGTACATAGTATATTTTAAAAATTCTTTTTCAAAATAATTCTTGTATTTATTCATGTTTGTGGGTATCATTTCTGCAAACCCTCACGAGACTACACTCGTTCTCTAAGGATAACTTAGTGGTTTAAAAGGCTTGTTGCATATGCTAAATGCAATCGCGTTTCCCTGCGAAAGTGGCTTTTTCAATTTTTAGTTTTAAATCTACTTCATGTTTAGTATAGCTATTTGCTAAGAGACTAGCAAAACCTAAGTTGGGGAGTGTGATTGAACCTCAATCATACCTTCAAATATGGTATTCCTGTGTTCT
>JAESVK010078970.1:0-15812 GCA_017140935.1 Hamamelis virginiana | reverse complement strand
TTTAAAATTCTCTCGTTTGGATTGAGAGAGTTGGAGAGAAAGGGGAGAAGGGGGAGAGAAAGGGGAGAGAAAGAGGAGAGAAAAGTGGCATGATTTTGTTCTCTCCAAATCGGAGAGAAATGGAGAGAAGAGAAGAGAAAGGGAAGACATGAGGGGTGATTTTACTATTTTGCCCCTTCTCTTCCTTCTTTAGCTTTTATTTTCCTTTTATGTAAGTAAGGGCAATACTGAAATTTATATCCTAAAATCTTTTCTTTTCTTCTTTTATAAAGGCTATCCAAACATGATGGAGAGAAAGTCATTTAACTTTCTCCCTTTTATATCCAAACAAGATGGAGAGAAAATCATTTAACTTTCTCTTCTCTTCTCTTCTCTTCTCTCCAATTCTCACAATCCAAACATAGCCTAAAAGCAAACTTTACGCGCGAGAACCCCATTAAAGCGAGCGTCAGATTTGCACTTACGGGTAAACTACTATGTTCGACGGTGCACCAACGCTATCCTGTAGCCTTAATCGCAAGTGCTCCATCCATTTCCTATAAGCATTAAACAATTGAGCTAATCAGAGCATACCGCCAAACTGAGAAAAGATGGCTCTGAGATTCTCTCACTCTTTATCTCTGCTTCTCGTCCTCTACTATTCATCTTCTGTGATCTTAGCTCACAAAGATGAAGACCCATCAAAGAAAACCATGGAGGAGTTCTCAGGATACCCAATTCATGAGTCACAGTCATGTATCCCAAATTATGTATCTTCACTATCAGTCGATACTCAAACTTTACAGAAACAGGTATTATAGCAATCCTTAAATGTCGAAGTTTTTTTATTTGCTTGAAGGTTTTGCTATTTGGGCTTCTTTATTTGGAGTTGGGTATTGTGAGAAAGATTAAATACGGTGGTTATTTGCATAGTGCAGAAAATATATTGATTTATTGCTGATGTTAATTGATTTATAACTGTTGGTATTGTAGTTTAGGGGATTTATGAAGTGGGTATTTTTCTTGCTGATGGAACTTCTGAAAGTCCCCATGGAAATTGAATCGTGAGAATAATTTTACGTGGGATTTGAAATGGGTCCATTGGGTTTTGCTTTTCATGTAAATGGGTGTATTTGTGTTTCTGGTCGTTTTAGGATTTCAAAGTTTTAACTTCATTTATAACTTTTATTGGTGATTATGACGTCTCCCATTACATTACCAACTTGGGTTGGTGAAATGCTGCGTAGAGCACAGTGGACCGAATCAGTTTTCTGGTGTAGCGTTTGGATACCTTTTGAGTGAATTTCGTTTTGCCTGGTATTTAAATCAAGACATTGTGATTCCGATAGCATACTTGGCTTTCTAAGAGCAGCTCCAATGGTAAAAGCTATATTTGGTGAGCCCAAGTACATTTTTTTTGGCTTGCTACAGTGAAGATGGTTTGCATTTGGTTAGAGTTTACTCCAATGGTACAAGATACTCTCTCTCTCTTTCTCTTCCCTTGCAACCAAGCACAAGCCTCCACACTCTTTTGTATGACTTGGCCAAAATTTGGCTTTAGATGAGCAAATAGCTCACCATTGGAGATGCTCTAAGATATCCTTAAAAGATCTTATCTATTTCACTGATGATTATGGCAATGCCTTCGAAGTACCCAACCAGCTTGTGTCTGAAATGATGTGTATTAACACAGTGGACTCGATAGGTGGGACATCCAATCACCCCTAATTTTATCACCAGCATCATCGCTACCATGGAACCGAGAAAGAGAGAAGAGTGTGTGTGCATGCTGGTTTGTGATTGTGGTATATATGTTGAGATGTGCAAAATACAAGAAACTATTTTCACTATTGTTTCTCAGGTCTTTAGATCTGCTCCCCCCTCCTTTTTTTTGAATGATTTTTATGTAGTGGGTTCCTCTTGTATTAATTCAAATCCTTCGCACATCTGTGCGCGTACACACACGTGTGCATATATATATACACACACATATATATATATCTTTGTGTATTGTTACTTAATATCCAAAGTTGATATTTGTAATTTTGCTCCTTAGATAGATGAGCTATCAACTTTCTCGGATACACCTGCCCCATCAGTAACTAGGATCCTATACAGTGAGAATGATGTATTGGCTCGCAGGTATGCATAATTCTATTTGTGGACTATGATCTGATTAGAGGCTGTAAAGTTGATTTCAATCATTTAGGGCATGTTTGGATGTCCCATGGAAATTAAATTGCTTCATAACCCAAGAGAATGGCAGCCATTCTCACAATTGACAGTAAAAAGTTTGAAACGGTGGCATGGGTTCTTAAAATTGATCTAATGCTATCAATTACGCGGATGGATCGACCCTTTTTAATAGCCCCATTCAATTTCCATGGGACTGCCAAACAGGCCCTTATGTTTTATTTCCATGACATTTAAGAATATGCCATAAAGTACTACCTTAGGTTTGATAAAGTTAATACTTGATGTTACACTTGCAAATCTGAGTCTAAATTTTCTACTGTACCTACTTCCTAGGGAGAAGTTTGGGTTCTTTTGTGCTTTATAAGTTGGGATATTCTCATATTCCCTGATTTAATATAAATTATTTTTGTTGTTCTCTCTGCTTATGCATCAATGTTATGTTTATCCTGATAGTTATAAAAATTTACCGAAGGGAGCTACTTGATAGTTGGGTTCATGCGTGTCCTGACCTGCAAGATTCCTAACAATTAGAAAATATATGAGGTCCTGAAATGGATCATTTTATTGTACATGCTCTCTCTCTCTCTTTCTCTCAACGTGTATATATATATTCCTCACTTTCTATTGTTCGATCCTTCCACTTCTTACTCTCTCTCATCCTCTAAACTTGCGGATCACGTGTCTATATAAAATCGGAAGAGAAACGGAGAGAATCAAGCAATACATATACTTATGCATACATATGGACTTTTCCAGGGAGTTGGTGGATTGAAGGATTAACTGGCTGAAGTTTTGTTTGTTTGGAGGGCTGCTCCTCTCTGCACAGTTTGACAAATCTGGAAGGAATGAAATAGGATAATTTTTGGAACTTTCCAACTCGCTGAGTCCATGTTGAAATGAGTTCTTAAATATTTATTTATTTATTTTTATTGTCTTAGAGGTTGTCTAAGTTTAGAGGACCGCTTTTCATAGATTTTGCGGATAAAATGGCCCTGTTTTGACTTTCAAGTCAAAATAAGTAAAACAGAATGAAAGCTCTCCTTATGAAATTTTCCATGCTCCATCAGAGGCATATATTGCTTCATCCCTTCATCAATGCACCCTAGTACTCATTATGTTCTTCTTTATGTCTAGGATTTTCAAGTTGAACTCGTGCATGCATGCATGTGCCTCTCCAGACATAAGACAAATGTTGTTGTGTTCTTCATCCCCTGTTCTGATCATTTCTTCGGATTCATCTCCAATTTTATTTTTATGTAGACGTTGGTCCAGTTGAGATTCTACGTATACGTGGCTTTCAAGCATTTTCCTTTGTACTACTTAGCTTTCTTTATATAATTTGTTTCTAATGTCTAATTGCAGGTACATCAAAAACTTGATGGGATTCTCTGGTCTCTCTGTTAGAGAGGATGCTGTTGGTAACATTTATGGTCGATGGTAAGCCAATGTTGTTAGCTTTATATTTTAGTTATTAATTGGGTTTTATACTGGAATTTTAAAGATATAATTTAGGGTTCTTTTGGATGTCCATTGGAAATGTAATCATTCTACTGCATGGTGCATAGCAATCAATATAAGTGTTTTTAACAGCCATGAAATTAATCTAATTCAGATCATGTGCAGGGCATTTGGGATTTCAAGAAATGAAATTATTTAGAATTATTATCATTATATTTGGTGATAAGCCCATTATGTTTTGGTCTAAGACTCTACTTCTGTTCTGTAATGACTCTATTTTGAAGAATGGATCTGTGTCTTCAAATGCTGTGGAATACAGATTGGAGTAATTTAATTTCCATGGGATGTCCTAACCTATCACCTTATGGAAATGGAGTTGGTCCAAATGATATCTATATTTTTTATTGTTATTTTTTTCTTCCAATTTTCACTTCTTTATAAAAAATAAGAAATTCTTTCTCTTATTTCCATGCATAATATTCAAGAAATTTAATCATAGGCATCAAGATTGTATATAACTCTTTAATTTTCAATAACAGCACAGACAGGACACATTGAACTCCAAATCTCAACCCTTCCTGGATTGGATAGAACTTGAAAATGTTATCTCTCACCCCTTTAGTTACACTAGTGGTGTCTAACCTAAGAATTCTTATAATGTGTTTTGCAAGACCTATAAAGATTATGATTCTGTCTTATTTCTTTTTCTCTTTTTAAATGGTCCCAATGTTTTCTATGCCATCTTGGCTTTCATGTCTAAGTGGGGTTTGGTCTAGCTTAAGCATACCTTGATGGGGTCTGTGTACTCAATATCCATAGTTGTTGGTTGATTGTGCAAGAAACACACCTAACTTGGTTACATCTGATAAATATATGAACATAAAACAATTGTGGATGTTTCTATGCTTTTGGAAAACAATTGTAGCATTTGTTTTCAAGATTTTATCTTCTTAAACTTTTTTAAAACTCTCTCATAAGATTTAGTCCTTTGCATTATCAGTTTGAAGTCTTTTACTAGGCTGTCTCATGTTTTATCTGTTTTATTTCATGCATTGTAAGATATTGAACAAACTTCTCTCTTCTAGTTAGTTATTTGAGTCATCAAGCATAGGTTAACAAGTTTATCTTCAGTTTCTTGATCACATTGTCTCATTTTTTGTCATTTCCATTTCAAATGTCCCTGACCAGGCTCTTTATCTTATTTCCTCCATCCAGGGATGGCTATGAACCAGAGCTTGCTTCAGTTGCAACTGGTTCCCACATTGATGCTATTCCATATTCTGGGAAGTATGACGGAGTTGTCGGTGTTTTGGGTGCAATAGAAGCCATTAATGTACTACGAAGGTAGGGAACTTGAATGAGTGCCAAACAATATGGACCTCTAATAAAAGTTTATAGATATGGAAATAAATTGCCATCATGTTGATGCTGCAAAGTCAATGAGACTAGGAGACTTTAGCATGCTCGATTTAGCACTAAAAGATTATATTGTTACAAATCCATTGACTATTAATGTAAACCAAGTTCATATGCATAGGTGTATTCTAGGATGTTGGGGTGTGTTAGTGGATTAAATCAACTCCCCTTGTGCTGTACCCAGCTGAGAATCAGAATTGAGCTGGTCCGAACAAAAAAATCCATCTTGTGAACCAAAATTGAACCAAGAAGGAGACATAGAGGTGGACTAATTGCGGCACACATCATAGCAGCCAAACTACCTAACAAGAGGTTTAAATCATTGGTACTTGAAGGGGCAGACCTACATTGCATTTAAAAGAATCAGTTTAACAGTGGTTTTGGCACATAGCCATCATGATATTTTGATTTGTGTCCATCTTTTCTAGTATTGTCTTAAGAACTTAACAGCGGAAATGACCGTACTTTTTTCATCTCAATTCAATAACTGATATTGATATGAGAATTTTGACCTGATTGCTGTCCTTTTGGAATACTTGGTAATAGAAAATCTGCCGAATCTTAAGAAATCCTAATGCTTTCTTATGACGTCGTTGGTTCTTCCAAATTAATATACATTGGCAGATTTTTTTTTTTTTGTCTAAAATATGATGAGTGGAAGTATCACAGGTCTGGATTCAAGCCTAAAAGGTCATTGGAGGTGATTTTGTTCACCTCAGAAGAGCCTACACGCTTTGGGATCAGCTGCTTGGGAAGGTTAGGTCTGCCACATTGTTAAATTTTATCACTCAGTATATGCGCTTATATTACAGTTTTGTTATTTTTCTAATTTAAATTCATATGAATTTATCTTTTCAACTTTAAACTGACATTGCATTTACTAATGGGTCATTCTAATGGACCATGTCTCTTGGAGGGTGAATGAATAAGATTACCACATTTTCCATCTTTAGGGTTCCTCATATGTTATCATAAATATGCAGCCGCTTATTGGCAGGGAGTGAGTTACTCGAGAAAGCTCTTAAGACAACAGTTGATGGCCAAAACATATCCTTTTTTGATGCTGCAAGATCTGCTGGGTATGCAAATGACCAAGAGGACTTATCCAGCGTGTTTCTAAAAGAAGGAAGCTATTCTGCTTTTGTGGAGTTGCACATAGAGCAAGGGCCCATTCTGGAGGAGGAAGGTAGATCTCTTTTCACTGATCATTCTTTCACTTCATTAGCCACAATTTTAAATGTCCACTAATCTGATTTATCTTTCAATGCAGGTATATCTATTGGCATTGTGACTGCCATTGCTGCTCCTGCAAGTATCAAAGTGGATTTTGAAGGCAATGGGGGCCATGCGGGTGCCGTCCTGATGCCAAATAGGTGATCATTTTCTAAATGCTAATACTTTCTTCACTCGAAGCTCTAATAACACCACATCAATTTAATGCAGATTTCTTGTTACAGAGTTCCTTGCTAATATGAAATTAATTTTATTGTATCTTTCATCTGTGTGACATTTCCATTGGAAATACTTAAACTAGAGATGGTTTTAAGCATTTCTTCACTTGAGGACCTTTATTTCCTTTCAACTTTTTAAAAGGTTACCTTAGCAGTCAATTCCTTAGGCATTTATCTTTGTCAAGTTGTTGAATTATTATAGTATCCTGCTTAATTTGGCAAGATCTATAATTTTGTATGCATCATTTGGAGCAGAAATGATGCCGGATTGGCAGCTGCAGAGTTGGCCTTAGCTATTGAGAAGCATGTATTAGAATCTGGATCTATTGACACAGTTGGTACAGTTGGTAAGTCATGTTTCTTCATACCTAAGCATATAAATGTGATCTATTTAATGCATGTTGGTATTCCATTTTCTATACTTAGAAAAACAATTACCTCTTATTTTGTTACTTTCATTTTTTTAGATCTCTCTTATAAATGAATAATTCTTCTTCTCCAAGGTATTCTGGAGCTGCATCCTGGAGCAATCAACAGCATCCCAAGCAAATCACACCTAGAAATTGGTATGCTTCTTAATAGTCATAAATTTTCCAGCAAACAATACAGCTTATGCCAAGTTTACAAAGGATGTTTATTTCCCTGGTTCTGCCATATGATTGTTACTTTTCTGAAGTTTATAACAGAAAATCATCATAAAAAAATATTACCAGCCTCTGCTCAATGGATAATTTGTGTATGTCATGTATATCTTTTATCCAGTATCTTAATGTTCATTTTTTGTTTTTTTTGTTTTGTTTTGGCAGATACACGAGACATTGATGAAAAGCGAAGAAACACTGTAATTGAGAGAATCCATCAATCTGCTATTACAATAGCCAAGAACCGTGCAGTTAGACTGTCAGAATTTAATATTATCAATCAGGATCCACCAGCCCCTTCTGACGAATCAATAATTAAGGCTATGGAAGATGCATCACAAGAGCTAGACCTATCGCACAAGTTAATGATAAGCAGAGCTTACCATGATTCACTGTTCATGGCCAGGTGAGTGCGCGTGGCGCGTGTGTGTGTGTGAGAGAGAGAGAGAGAGAGAGCTACAGAAAATCAAATAAAACTGGGACAGAAAAATAAATATAAAAATAAAAATATAATTTGGGATCGTCTAGTTACCATCTCAATTCTGATGGAAGAGAACTATGAAAAATAACTGTCAAGTGTGCTTTGCAAACAGTAGACTGGGTCTCTCAATGATAAATGTGTCCCTCCTCAGAGATCTACATTGTAAAAGAAATAATAATGACGATGATAACAAGGGATGGTCCTATAATTTGGGACCATCTAATTACTATCTCAATTTTGGTGGAAGAGAACTATAGAAACCTAGTGAAAAGAAAACGCAAAGGAAAATACTCGAATCCATAGATCCAAAATGTCAGATCAGTGTGAATGTTGGAAAATTAACATTATGCTAAGTGAGGCCATCTAGGTTTGGGTTCTATACTACAAAATATGTGCCATGCGCTCAGTTGAGGAGTGGGATATCTCATGATTGGATGCTAGGCTTGGTTTTAAATTTTCATTAGCTGTAGCTAGATTACTTCTTGGACCCCCAGTTTTGGAATTTAAGTTTCAATCTTCACTGTGAGTTACTTAAGACAATACTATGTTTTGGAACTTCAACATGATAATAAAATTTACTTTTTGAAGGAAATTTCAGACTGTAAAGACATGGATTTTCTCTTATTGGTTTTCTTGATCACCAATAGCTGCTGATCATGCTACATCACATTCTTGCAGGATATCTCCCATGGGCATGATATTCATTCCATGTTACAAAGGTCTGAGCTCTCCCTCTCTTTTTCTATGACTGACCTTTCTTCTATTTAAATCATTTTCAACTTGTGAAGAGTGCTGTCAAAGATACCAAGTTGCAAGATTTTTCATCTATACAATAATTACAGTTCATTGTTAAAGGAAACATCCTCAATTACCAATTTTTACCATTTCCCCCCAATTGGTGCTTCCTTGGCACTTCTATTTGCATGCATGCACAAAAAATATGATGCAATTAGCCATGTTTGGGAGCACAGTGAATTTCTTAGATTTGAAAACAATTACAGAGTATAATGCATAATTGCACAGATGCATGCACACACACACAAGCATGTTCTCAATATCCTGGGGGACTATAGCCAGGCACGTAGAAGACAGTTGGTGCACATGAGATATATACTTTCTGGCAAATGTATGATAGATCAAGCAGTTAGATCTGACTAAATCAATGTTTGCATCCATTTGGTTTTGCAGGATATAGCCATAAGCCTGAAGAATATGCCTCCATTGTGGATATAGCAAATGGGGTCAAGGTATTAGCACTGACACTCGCCAAGTTGTCCCTAAATTGAAGCTCAAATTTCATGAGGGTTCATGCTTGTGTCATAGGATGTTTATGAATAATTACAATGGAGGACATGAAATTTGAAATGAAAGCCAGATTTATGAAAAAAAAGAAGTTACAATTTCCTGTTCACATGGAAGGAAAACATTGACTGGGGGTAATATTGAAACTCTGTCTAGTAATAAACGTTGATAGAATAACAAGATCCGTTACTTTAACTTGTAATCTGCCATAATCCTTCATCTTTGCTTTAATTTTTAGCATAGCTGGTTTGATAATTCACTGAATGCCAGTGTCTCTATGTAAATTGAATCGGTTAATTATTGTTAAGTACTGGATATTAACTACTCGTATTATTCACAAGAAATGCCTCTGGCAAATCTCAAAACTGAAAATTACACATAGATCAGTGCGAATTTTACAAAATATACTGTATTAAACATGAAGTTGATTGACCCAATATCACTCCACACACACACACACAGGGGGGAGTTTAAAAACCAGTAAATTTATTGCTATTATGTGTGCACTAATGTGAAACAGTACATGATCATGCTAGCCGTGAATTTGTTACTCAACAACACACGGCAAGGGAAAAGAGAATAAAGAAAACATACACAGATGCCATGGCAAGGTTCCATCAGATCTATTACCGCTAAACTGTTTACTCTTAAATGGAACTTGCCAACCTATCTAGCTACCTCTCATTACATGTCTAAACAAACTCAGTTGCAAAAAAATTATGTGAGAACAGATTGCAGAAATGAACGGTGTTGCTTTGTCATTCTTTCTTATCAGCAGCCGATGCCTTAGTAGCCATGGTTATCAGATTGTCCAAATTCTCAGTTTTCCCCAGCACAATCTCAATCTACGAGAGAGGAAGAAGAAGAATTAACCAAAAATTCACCGTTGACGTAAAAATGTTTCAAGTGGAAAAAAAAGAAAAAGAAAGGGGAAAGAAATTAATCAACCTTAGCCTTCTGAACCAGGCGCCCTGTGGCATCATCTTTTGAACCAATTGTTGATGTCAAAACCTCTGTTCCATTTACAAGATACATCACAAATCATTCTAGCAAATTAGTAATCCCCATTCTGTGGCCAGGATATTTAGAATTTAAAGACTTTCGCTTCTTACTTTTCTCGATTGCCAATCCATTGTTCTTCAGAATCTCAGCAATCGTGACAACAGTAGGAATAGCTGGAATAAAAAAAAAAAAAAAATGCTGATTATACAGATGGTTTCCAAAGTGCATAATACAAAAAAGGCAACTGTTTCATTGATACAGGGAGGACCCATGAGCATCTGAAACTCATGGGTCTGGTGTGCCATATTAATATTGGCCTGCATTTCGTAAGGATGAAATGTCAATGCACAGAAGAAAATTCAATGGCCATTCTCCTTTTACATTATAAATTTAGGCTGGGTTTGTACTGGATAAAGGTTTGTTTAGTAAATGATTCCTCTATTCAATGGATTTAAAAGGACATTGTTTGCAATAGTAAGATGAAGCCAGGAAGACAAGTATAAGTGAAAGGCAAAAGGAGATGTGGAAGCAACTCCATAACCCCATATTATAGATATAGAAATAGATTATGAAAAGGGTACACAAGAACAGGTACCCATTCCCAAGGCAGAGAGCTCGACATCATCATGCTGCTTTATGTACTTCTGCAACAGAGAAAGATTGGATTAAATCCCCAGTTTAGAAAACATTCAAGAAATACTGAAAGACGAACAAGCACTCAAAGAAAATTAAATTTGAGAAACCCAATCAAAATCTCTGTAAATATAAGAATTCAAATGGTTCACATTCGAGAACTACATTTGGCGGCACTGTAAATAGTGAAGCCTAGTAAAGCAACAGTTTCCAATAATATTCAGAAAGCTATTGCCACCAATATGAAATTAAGAAGAAACAATATAAAAGAATAATTTGGTTCCAAATCATATATGAATAAAAAGTGATTATTTATACTCATTAAATTTGCTCAAGCAGGGCTATATCAAGTTATGAAACCAAGATTATACACCAATTTACCATTAATCTTCCCCTTTATTGCTACATTCCCAGATCATCATATCAAGATTAGACTAACCGGTAACTCTCAAACAAAGGAGGAACATAAGAAATACGGAGTAAACAATACAACACATCTTCAATTGAGAAGCACTTGAATCAAGATCTTATGATCGCACCAAAATAATCATATCTATCATTTCAGAATTTAGATAAGATTGAAAACCGAAAATGCAGGAAAATAGTTATTAAAAAAAAAAAAAACAAGCATTATATAAAGAATCTACAAGCGCAAATAATGAAGAATCCCTAATTCTATGTTTCCGTCTTTTCGGTTGCTAATAAAACATTAGAAAACGAAAGAAAATTTTGCATCCTACACTGTACAAGGTTCTGCTTTCCACAATTAGAAACACAACTGAACGAAGGCCCATTAGTTGTATCAGGCACAGTTGAGTGGAAAGATTAGCCTTGTCGGATCTCCAAACAATGAAATTATGATAGAATGAATCAAAATTCCATTTTTCTTTTCTTTTCCTTCATTTTCTCGGCAACAAACAGAACTTTAAAGGGAAAGCGCAATTCAAAGAACAATGCGAGGAACATACAGAAGAAAGAATATGCGGAAGGATTGAATTGAAAATACCTTAGCGAGATTGAGGTAAAAGAAGAGGGGTTTCTTTGTGTTGGAGACTTGAATTCGGTGCGTATTCTGAGTCTTATCAATCTTGCTCACAACAACCACCTCCTTCTTCGCCATGTCCTCTGCAACTACACTCGCCTCCATGATCACTCTCTCTCTCTAAAACTCTCTATCTATCAGTGCGAAAATGGCGGGAAAACTTTGCAAGAACTGAGAAGTAGTACGGAGGAGCAGACGAGCGTCATGGACGGGTTTATATAGGCAGACGGAATCGGTGCTTTACCAATGAAAGTTAGGCACGTGTTGTCATGTGATTGGATGCTGGGTTCGGTAGTTATATTTGGCGGTTAGCATTCAACGGCATGGTTAAGGCAAATGGTTTCAGGCAGTTACCTGATATCTAAATGACGGATATGCCCTTGTACACTTTTACAATGGCAAATGAAGGATCTGTAGTGTTTTCTCGCCCATAGCCTGCACTGAACAAAAGGGTAAAAGAATACGGGCAAGGTGCGATTCTTAAATTGGGCCTGCGTTGTACATAGGGTTACAAATGAACTAAATTGTTGGTCAACGTTTAAATAAGTATATGATTAAGAGTTTATTAGTAAATTTGGCTGCGGATCATGTATGGTGAATTGAATATTATTCCTATATCCACATAGTTGATTGGTGCCATAATGGGATTAAGTGTGGTATCAATTATCAGGCAAGAATCAAACAATAGTTATAAAAGAACTAGGCTAGAACTCAATTTTAGACAAATAAACTATAAAATGAAAAAGATCAGATATAAACTTGTCAGACAAAAACTAGATAGATAAATTGGTTTTGAACTGGTCTGAACTAAATTTTAGAATTACCAAACAGCCCCTAAAGAACAAGTTATGAACAAGTGAGTCAAAAATCATATTCTACTTGAATTCGTAGTTTAAAAAAAATAAAAAAAAAAGACCTAAATATAAAGAACCCATTCAACAGAAGTGCTAATATAAGGTGCACTTGATGCTTCTTGCATCAAGTGCCATTTTGTAGAGCCAATTGCGGTGCAAAATTTAGAAAACTAACCGTTAGATTAGATACCTCAATCATGTATGCCATGCTTGCCAAAAATCACAGTGATCCAACGGTTGGTTTCTGAGAAAACTGACTGTGAAAAAATGATAACATTTTAAAGAACAAATAAGTCACAGTTTTTCACAGTCAGTTTTCTTAGAAACCAACCATTGGATCACTGTGATTTTTGGTAGGCACGGCATACATGATTGGGGTATCTAATCTAACGGTCAGTTTTCTAAAATTTGGACCACAATTGGCTCTACAAGAGGGCACCTGATGCAAGAAGCATCAAGTGCACCTTATATTAGCACTTCTGACCCATTCAAATATCAATCGCAAGCTTATCTATTAACTTAAATATGAATTCATTAACAAGCTTAATCACAAATTTGCAACTTTGGTTTGGCTGCGGATCATGTATGGTGCGGATTTTTTTTTATTTGGCCTTTTGGCCAATGTAAATCAGGTGTTTTGAAAAACCGACCGTTGGATTGAATATTATTCCCATATACTACATGCATGCCCAAAATCACAGTGATTTGACCGTCGATTTATGAGATACAGACTGTGAAAAATCGTAGCCAACCTGCGCGCTTGGTATTCCAGTAATCTCACTCCTAGATGTGCAGTAGTTAGGGCCTGTTTATGTTAACTTTTTATAGAATTACTTTTGAAGACTAAAATTCCACTAATCTAAGCGATGAAATAATAATTACATCTAAACTACTTGATGGATTTAGATTTTGCCTAAAAGTATTCTTATTGATCTTTATATGTCATATGATCACGAGCTGCGTTTCTTTGTGTTTGCAGACTCAATTAAATTTATTTTCATAAATATATCACATGTGTCCTCGTTAATACTTCATTATTAATTCTTAAATAAAATCCCATAAGTTAAGCACTTGCATGAATAAAAAATTTTGTTCACCAACTTAATTAAGGAGTGTTGGAGATAATGATTGATTACCCAATTTGTTAACGATAAACTGTAGTTTAACACTCCTTATCAATGAGATGGCCGGATTAAGAAATTAATTAGTTGGTCAAAACTTGTACTTAACATTTCTTACCGATGAGATTTAATTTTCTTATCACTAGCTGGGATTTCCTCTTTCTCCGTATTTGACTTTCGTCATATTAATTTTGTATTTGCAAATTCATTTTATTTTTTTATTTTAATCAAGTTCTGTTGTTATTTAAAAATTAATAATGATAATAATTAGTTGCAGAGTTTTGACGTAGATTTTCTCAACTTGAAAATTTATTTTTTTTAGGGCCTATTTGGGAACTTTAGAAACTGAGTCTGTCCAGTTTTGATCTTTTTCTGTTATATGATTTTTTTATAAATCAGCTTACAGTTGAATTGAAAAAAATTATATTTATGTCTAATTTTTCTGAACATGATTGAACTGGTCTACATAAAAAATAAATTTACCAAACAGTACTAAATAAAAACTAGATAGGCTTATCCTCAACTGGCTAGGTTCTTAAGTTTGCTAAACACCCCCTAAAAATTTGCCTGTTGGCCTTAAATTCTTTCACTAATGAAGCAGTAGAAATTAAAGGAATATTAAATGGCTTATGAAAGATGCAATGGCTATGGTCAAATGTCTTATGAAGTGTGTCATGACTGTAAACCTCAATAGTCAATATTGACATGAGAGAGAGAGAGAGAGAGAGAGAGAGAGAGAGAGAGAGAGGGAGAGAGGATTAGGAGTAAGTGAGATTATGGAGTTCTTAACGGTACTTATTATTGGAAAGAAGAATATATAAAAAGATGAAACCAACTCAAATTAAGGGTTGGATCAAAGTAAATTTTGATATCTAGCTTAACGATAATGGCCTTGATCAAGGATGTGGTGTTATTCTTGGAAATAATGATGGTCGATCGATCAATCTGTGCGAGTTTATCCTAACAAATTGTTAATAAACGGGATGATGGTGTTATGACTTTTAGCAATAGTTTAGTGTCATATAATTTGAATAATCAATTAGATATAAGAAACTGCACTTGGATGAATATTAATATTGTAAGTGCATATATATTAATCGACTATATATGGCAGATCATTTTGGTAAATTTGATCCCAAATAACCTTGAGTGAATGAGTGAAGTTTGATGATAAGAAGCAAGTAGATGAATTCGGTGAAAATATTTAGTACACGCGCGTAGCAACACTCTACTATCTATAAATCACTAATTAAAATATTAAATGCATTAGGGATGATCCATCATCACCTTTCATCTGGGTAACAATTGAAATTCGATTTATTCAAAATTTTACACAGCTTAACATACACTTGTTTATTACCAATATTTGTGACGAGACTCTTTCATCAAATTATAAAAAAAATTTATTTTTATCCATTATCCCTAAAATTAATAAATAAATATCAATAATTTTTTATGTGTTCGAATTTGAAATCTCTTACACTATGTTTGGATTGAGAGAATTGGAGAGAAGAGAAGAGAATCTCATTAAGAGAAGAGAAAAGAAAGTTGAATCCTCCACCTTGTTTGGATAGACAGGGAAGAAAGTTAAATCCACTTTGTTTGGATAACTTTCATAAAAGAAGATAAGAGAAGATTTTAAGGTGTAAATTTTAATATTGCCCTTACTTACATAAAAAGAAAATGAAAGCTAAACAAATGAGAGAAATGGCAAAGTAGTAAAATCATGCCCATTGGTTTTCCTTTCTCTTCTCTTCTCTCCTCTCCAAATCTCCCCAATTTGGAGAGAAATAATTATGGAGTGGAGATCTTCTGTCCCACTTTTTATTATGTAGGGAAAATGATCAATAGGCCCCTGATTATGGTCTTCTTGATCAATAAGTCCAAAGTATGTGATTTTATACTTATAGGCCCCTCCAGGTCAAATTAGAAGTCAACTATTAAGTATAGATTGACTATAATACCCTTTCCTTATCTTAAGCTTGATTTTAGTTAAGATTTTATTTCATGATTTATTGTGAATGGATAATTTAATATTTGAATAATATCTCCTATGGATTAGATAAGTATGAAATAGGTTTATTTTTGAATTTGAATTGTAATTTGAGATTTGGAGACCTTTCATTCTCCTCACGTGGTCAGGCCATTTCCCCAGCACAGCCCCACCTCCCATGTTCATGGCTATTTGCCCATCATAACCTTCACTTCCAGTTAAAGCACTTCTATTTTCGTTGCT
>JAESVK010078969.1:0-15808 GCA_017140935.1 Hamamelis virginiana | reverse complement strand
TTTAAAATTCTCTCGTTTGGATTGAGAGAGTTGGAGAGAAAGGGGAGGAGGGGGAGAGAAAGGGGAGAGAAAGAGGAGAGAAAAGTGGCATGATTTTGTTCTCTCCAAATCGGAGAGAAATGGAGAGAAGAGAAGAGAAAGGGAAGACATGAGGGGTGATTTTACTATTTTGCCCCTTCTCTTCCTTCTTTAGCTTTTATTTTCCTTTTATGTAAGTAAGGGCAATACTGAAATTTATATCCTAAAATCTTTTCTTCTCTTCTTTTATAAAGGCTATCCAAACATGATGGAGAGAAAGTCATTTAACTTTCTCCCTTTTATATCCAAACAAGATGGAGAGAAAATCATTTAACTTTCTCTTCTCTTCTCTTCTCTTCTCTCCAATTCTCACAATCCAAACATAGCCTAAAAGCAAACTTTACGCGCGAGAATCCCATTAAAGCGAGCGTCAGATTTGCACTTACGGGTAAACTACTATGTTCGACGGTGCACCAACGCTATCCTGTAGCCTTAACCGCAAGTGCTCCATCCATTTCCTATAAGCATTAAACAATTGAGCTAATCAGAGCATACCGCCAAACTGAGAAAAGATGGCTCTGAGATTCTCTCACTCTTTATCTCTGCTTCTCGTCCTCTACTATTCATCTTCTGTGATCTTAGCTCACAAAGATGAAGACCCATCAAAGAAAACCATGGAGGAGTTCTCAGGATACCCAATTCATGAGTCACAGTCATGTATCCCAAATTATGTATCTTCACTATCAGTCGATACTCAAACTTTACAGAAACAGGTATTATAGCAATCCTTAAATGTCGAAGTTTTTTTATTTGCTTGAAGGTTTTGCTATTTGGGCTTCTTTATTTGGAGTTGGGTATTGTGAGAAAGATTAAATACGGTGGTTATTTGCATAGTGCAGAAAATATATTGATTTATTGCTGATGTTAATTGATTTATAACTGTTGGTATTGTAGTTTAGGGGATTTATGAAGTGGGTATTTTTCTTGCTGATGGAACTTCTGAAAGTCCCCATGGAAATTGAATCGTGAGAATAATTTTACGTGGGATTTGAAATGGGTCCATTGGGTTTTGCTTTTCATGTAAATGGGTGTATTTGTGTTTCTGGTCGTTTTAGGATTTCAAAGTTTTAACTTCATTTATAACTTTTATTGGTGATTATGACGTCTCCCATTACATTACCAACTTGGGTTGGTGAAATGCTGCGTAGAGCACAGTGGACCGAATCAGTTTTCTGGTGTAGCGTTTGGATACCTTTTGAGTGAATTTCGTTTTGCCTGGTATTTAAATCAAGACATTGTGATTCCGATAGCATACTTGGCTTTCTAAGAGCAGCTCCAATGGTAAAAGCTATATTTGGTGAGCCCAAGTACATTTTTTTTGGCTTGCTACAGTGAAAATGGTTTGCATTTGGTTAGAGTTTACTCCAATGGTACAAGATACTCTCTCTCTCTTTCTCTTCCCTTGCAACCAAGCACAAGCCTCCACACTCTTTTGTATGACTTGGCCAAAATTTGGCTTTAGATGAGCAAATAGCTCACCATTGGAGATGCTCTAAGATATCCTTAAAAGATCTTATCTATTTCACTGATGATTATGGCAATGCCTTCGAAGTACCCAACCAGCTTGTGTCTGAAATGATGTGTATTAACACAGTGGACTCGATAGGTGGGACATCCAATCACCCCTAATTTTATCACCAGCATCATCGCTACCATGGAACCGAGAAAGAGAGAAGAGTGTGTGTGCATGCTGGTTTGTGATTGTGGTATATATGTTGAGATGTGCAAAATACAAGAAACTATTTTCACTATTGTTTCTCAGGTCTTTAGATCTGCTCCCCCCTCCTTTTTTTTGAATGATTTTTATGTAGTGGGTTCCTCTTGTATTAATTCAAATCCTTCGCACATCTGTGCGCGTACACACACGTGTGCATATATATACACACACACATATATATATATCTTTGTGTATTGTTACTTAATATCCAAAGTTGATATTTGTAATTTTGCTCCTTAGATAGATGAGCTATCAACTTTCTCGGATACACCTGCCCCATCAGTAACTAGGATCCTATACAGTGAGAATGATGTATTGGCTCGCAGGTATGCATAATTCTATTTGTGGACTATGATCTGATTAGAGGCTGTAAAGTTGATTTCAATCATTTAGGGCATGTTTGGATGTCCCATGGAAATTAAATTGCTTCATAACCCAAGAGAATGGCAGCCATTCTCACAATTGACAGTAAAAAGTTTGAAACGGTGGCATGGGTTCTTAAAATTGATCTAATGCTATCAATTACGCGGATGGATCGACCCTTTTTAATAGCCCCATTCAATTTCCATGGGACTGCCAAACAGGCCCTTATGTTTTATTTCCATGACATTTAAGAATATGCCATAAAGTACTACCTTAGGTTTGATAAAGTTAATACTTGATGTTACACTTGCAAATCTGAGTCTAAATTTTCTACTGTACCTACTTCCTAGGGAGAAGTTTGGGTTCTTTTGTGCTTTATAAGTTGGGATATTCTCATATTCCCTGATTTAATATAAATTATTTTTGTTGTTCTCTCTGCTTATGCATCAATGTTATGTTTATCCTGATAGTTATAAAAATTTACCGAAGGGAGCTACTTGATAGTTGGGTTCATGCGTGTCCTGACCTGCAAGATTCCTAACAATTAGAAAATATATGAGGTCCTGAAATGGATCATTTTATTGTACATGCTCTCTCTCTCTCTTTCTCTCAACGTGTATATATATATTCCTCACTTTCTATTGTTCGATCCTTCCACTTCTTACTCTCTCTCATCCTCTAAACTTGAGGATCACGTGTCTATATAAAATCGGAAGAGAAACGGAGAGAATCAAGCAATACATATACTTATGCATACATATGGACTTTTCCAGGGAGTTGGTGGATTGAAGGATTAACTGGCTGAAGTTTTGTTTGTTTGGAGGGCTGCTCCTCTCTGCACAGTTTGACAAATCTGGAAGGAATGAAATAGGATAATTTTTGGAACTTTCCAACTCGCTGAGTCCATGTTGAAATGAGTTCTTAAATATTTATTTATTTATTTTTATTGTCTTAGAGGTTGTCTAAGTTTAGAGGACCGCTTTTCATAGATTTTGCGGATAAAATGGCCCTGTTTTGACTTTCAAGTCAAAATAAGTAAAACAGAATGAAAGCTCTCCTTATGAAATTTTCCATGCTCCATCAGAGGCATATATTGCTTCATCCCTTCATCAATGCACCCTAGTACTCATTATGTTCTTCTTTATGTCTAGGATTTTCAAGTTGAACTCGTGCATGCATGCATGTGCCTCTCCAGACATAAGACAAATGTTGTTGTGTTCTTCATCCCCTGTTCTGATCATTTCTTCGGATTCATCTCCAATTTTATTTTTATGTAGACGTTGGTCCAGTTGAGATTCTACGTATACGTGGCTTTCAAGCATTTTCCTTTGTACTACTTAGCTTTCTTTATATAATTTGTTTCTAATGTCTAATTGCAGGTACATCAAAAACTTGATGGGATTCTCTGGTCTCTCTGTTAGAGAGGATGCTGTTGGTAACATTTATGGTCGATGGTAAGCCAATGTTGTTAGCTTTATATTTTAGTTATTAATTGGGTTTTATACTGGAATTTTAAAGATATAATTTAGGGTTCTTTTGGATGTCCATTGGAAATGTAATCATTCTACTGCATGGTGCATAGCAATCAATATAAGTGTTTTTAACAGCCATGAAATTAATCTAATTCAGATCATGTGCAGGGCATTTGGGATTTCAAGAAATGAAATTATTTAGAATTATTATCATTATATTTGGTGATAAGCCCATTATGTTTTGGTCTAAGACTCTACTTCTGTTCTGTAATGACTCTATTTTGAAGAATGGATCTGTGTCTTCAAATGCTGTGGAATACAGATTGGAGTAATTTAATTTCCATGGGATGTCCTAACCTATCACCTTATGGAAATGGAGTTGGTCCAAATGATATCTATATTTTTTATTGTTATTTTTTTCTTCCAATTTTCACTTCTTTATAAAAAATAAGAAATTCTTTCTCTTATTTCCATGCATAATATTCAAGAAATTTAATCATAGGCATCAAGATTGTATATAACTCTTTAATTTTCAATAACAGCACAGACAGGACACATTGAACTCCAAATCTCAACCCTTCCTGGATTGGATAGAACTTGAAAATGTTATCTCTCACCCCTTTAGTTACACTAGTGGTGTCTAACCTAAGAATTCTTATAATGTGTTTTGCAAGACCTATAAAGATTATGATTCTGTCTTATTTCTTTTTCTCTTTTTAAATGGTCCCAATGTTTTCTATGCCATCTTGGCTTTCATGTCTAAGTGGGGTTTGGTCTAGCTTAAGCATACCTTGATGGGGTCTGTGTACTCAATATCCATAGTTGTTGGTTGATTGTGCAAGAAACACACCTAACTTGGTTACATCTGATAAATATATGAACATAAAACAATTGTGGATGTTTCTATGCTTTTGGAAAACAATTGTAGCATTTGTTTTCAAGATTTTATCTTCTTAAACTTTTTTAAAACTCTCTCATAAGATTTAGTCCTTTGCATTATCAGTTTGAAGTCTTTTACTAGGCTGTCTCATGTTTTATCTGTTTTATTTCATGCATTGTAAGATATTGAACAAACTTCTCTCTTCTAGTTAGTTATTTGAGTCATCAAGCATAGGTTAACAAGTTTATCTTCAGTTTCTTGATCACATTGTCTCATTTTTTGTCATTTCCATTTCAAATGTCCCTGACCAGGCTCTTTATCTTATTTCCTCCATCCAGGGATGGCTATGAACCAGAGCTTGCTTCAGTTGCAACTGGTTCCCACATTGATGCTATTCCATATTCTGGGAAGTATGACGGAGTTGTCGGTGTTTTGGGTGCAATAGAAGCCATTAATGTACTACGAAGGTAGGGAACTTGAATGAGTGCCAAACAATATGGACCTCTAATAAAAGTTTATAGATATGGAAATAAATTGCCATCATGTTGATGCTGCAAAGTCAATGAGACTAGGAGACTTTAGCATGCTCGATTTAGCACTAAAAGATTATATTGTTACAAATCCATTGACTATTAATGTAAACCAAGTTCATATGCATAGGTGTATTCTAGGATGTTGGGGTGTGTTAGTGGATTAAATCAACTCCCCTTGTGCTGTACCCAGCTGAGAATCAGAATTGAGCTGGTCCGAACAAAAAAATCCATCTTGTGAACCAAAATTGAACCAAGAAGGAGACATAGAGGTGGACTAATTGCGGCACACATCATAGCAGCCAAACTACCTAACAAGAGGTTTAAATCATTGGTACTTGAAGGGGCAGACCTACATTGCATTTAAAAGAATCAGTTTAACAGTGGTTTTGGCACATAGCCATCATGATATTTTGATTTGTGTCCATCTTTTCTAGTATTGTCTTAAGAACTTAACAGCGGAAATGACCGTACTTTTTTCATCTCAATTCAATAACTGATATTGATATGAGAATTTTGACCTGATTGCTGTCCTTTTGGAATACTTGGTAATAGAAAATCTGCCGAATCTTAAGAAATCCTAATGCTTTCTTATGACGTCGTTGGTTCTTCCAAATTAATATACATTGGCAGATTTTTTTTTTTTGTCTAAAATATGATGAGTGGAAGTATCACAGGTCTGGATTCAAGCCTAAAAGGTCATTGGAGGTGATTTTGTTCACCTCAGAAGAGCCTACACGCTTTGGGATCAGCTGCTTGGGAAGGTTAGGTCTGCCACATTGTTAAATTTTATCACTCAGTATATGCGCTTATATTACAGTTTTGTTATTTTTCTAATTTAAATTCATATGAATTTATCTTTTCAACTTTAAACTGACATTGCATTTACTAATGGGTCATTCTAATGGACCATGTCTCTTGGAGGGTGAATGAATAAGATTACCACATTTTCCATCTTTAGGGTTCCTCATATGTTATCATAAATATGCAGCCGCTTATTGGCAGGGAGTGAGTTACTCGAGAAAGCTCTTAAGACAACAGTTGATGGCCAAAACATATCCTTTTTTGATGCTGCAAGATCTGCTGGGTATGCAAATGACCAAGAGGACTTATCCAGCGTGTTTCTAAAAGAAGGAAGCTATTCTGCTTTTGTGGAGTTGCACATAGAGCAAGGGCCCATTCTGGAGGAGGAAGGTAGATCTCTTTTCACTGATCATTCTTTCACTTCATTAGCCACAATTTTAAATGTCCACTAATCTGATTTATCTTTCAATGCAGGTATATCTATTGGCATTGTGACTGCCATTGCTGCTCCTGCAAGTATCAAAGTGGATTTTGAAGGCAATGGGGGCCATGCGGGTGCCGTCCTGATGCCAAATAGGTGATCATTTTCTAAATGCTAATACTTTCTTCACTCGAAGCTCTAATAACACCACATCAATTTAATGCAGATTTCTTGTTACAGAGTTCCTTGCTAATATGAAATTAATTTTATTGTATCTTTCATCTGTGTGACATTTCCATTGGAAATACTTAAACTAGAGATGGTTTTAAGCATTTCTTCACTTGAGGACCTTTATTTCCTTTCAACTTTTTAAAAGGTTACCTTAGCAGTCAATTCCTTAGGCATTTATCTTTGTCAAGTTGTTGAATTATTATAGTATCCTGCTTAATTTGGCAAGATCTATAATTTTGTATGCATCATTTGGAGCAGAAATGATGCCGGATTGGCAGCTGCAGAGTTGGCCTTAGCTATTGAGAAGCATGTATTAGAATCTGGATCTATTGACACAGTTGGTACAGTTGGTAAGTCATGTTTCTTCATACCTAAGCATATAAATGTGATCTATTTAATGCATGTTGGTATTCCATTTTCTATACTTAGAAAAACAATTACCTCTTATTTTGTTACTTTCATTTTTTTAGATCTCTCTTATAAATGAATAATTCTTCTTCTCCAAGGTATTCTGGAGCTGCATCCTGGAGCAATCAACAGCATCCCAAGCAAATCACACCTAGAAATTGGTATGCTTCTTAATAGTCATAAATTTTCCAGCAAACAATACAGCTTATGCCAAGTTTACAAAGGATGTTTATTTCCCTGGTTCTGCCATATGATTGTTACTTTTCTGAAGTTTATAACAGAAAATCATCATAAAAAAATATTACCAGCCTCTGCTCAATGGATAATTTGTGTATGTCATGTATATCTTTTATCCAATATCTTAATGTTCATTTTTTGTTTTTTTTGTTTTGTTTTGGCAGATACACGAGACATTGATGAAAAGCGAAGAAACACTGTAATTGAGAGAATCCATCAATCTGCTATTACAATAGCCAAGAACCGTGGAGTTAGACTGTCAGAATTTAATATTATCAATCAGGATCCACCAGCCCCTTCTGACGAATCAATAATTAAGGCTATGGAAGATGCATCACAAGAGCTAGACCTATCGCACAAGTTAATGATAAGCAGAGCTTACCATGATTCACTGTTCATGGCCAGGTGAGTGCGCGTGGCGCGTGTGTGTGTGTGTGAGAGAGAGAGAGAGAGAGAGAGAGAGAGAGAGCTACAGAAAATCAAATAAAACTGGGACAGAAAAATAAATATAAAAATAAAAATATAATTTGGGATCGTCTAGTTACCATCTCAATTCTGATGGAAGAGAACTATGAAAAATAACTGTCAAGTGTGCTTTGCAAACAGTAGACTGGGTCTCTCAATGATAAATGTGTCCCTCCTCAGAGATCTACATTGTAAAAGAAATAATAATGACGATGATAACAAGGGATGGTCCTATAATTTGGGACCATCTAATTACTATCTCAATTTTGGTGGAAGAGAACTATAGAAACCTAGTGAAAAGAAAACGCAAAGGAAAATACTCGAATCCATAGATCCAAAATGTCAGATCAGTGTGAATGTTGGAAAATTAACATTATGCTAAGTGAGGCCATCTAGGTTTGGGTTCTATACTACAAAATATGTGCCATGCGCTCAGTTGAGGAGTGGGATATCTCATGATTGGATGCTAGGCTTGGTTTTAAATTTTCATTAGCTGTAGCTAGATTACTTCTTGGACCCCCAGTTTTGGAATTTAAGTTTCAATCTTCACTGTGAGTTACTTAAGACAATACTATGTTTTGGAACTTCAACATGATAATAAAATTTACTTTTTGAAGGAAATTTCAGACTGTAAAGACATGGATTTTCTCTTATTGGTTTTCTTGATCACCAATAGCTGCTGATCATGCTACATCACATTCTTGCAGGATATCTCCCATGGGCATGATATTCATTCCATGTTACAAAGGTCTGAGCTCTCCCTCTCTTTTTCTATGACTGACCTTTCTTCTATTTAAATCATTTTCAACTTGTGAAGAGTGCTGTCAAAGATACCAAGTTGCAAGATTTTTCATCTATACAATAATTACAGTTCATTGTTAAAGGAAACATCCTCAATTACCAATTTTTACCATTTCCCCCCAATTGGTGCTTCCTTGGCACTTCTATTTGCATGCATGCACAAAAAATATGATGCAATTAGCCATGTTTGGGAGCACAGTGAATTTCTTAGATTTGAAAACAATTACAGAGTATAATGCATAATTGCACAGATGCATGCACACACACACAAGCATGTTCTCAATATCCTGGGGGACTATAGCCAGGCACGTAGAAGACAGTTGGTGCACATGAGATATATACTTTCTGGCAAATGTATGATAGATCAAGCAGTTAGATCTGACTAAATCAATGTTTGCATCCATTTGGTTTTGCAGGATATAGCCATAAGCCTGAAGAATATGCCTCCATTGTGGATATAGCAAATGGGGTCAAGGTATTAGCACTGACACTCGCCAAGTTGTCCCTAAATTGAAGCTCAAATTTCATGAGGGTTCATGCTTGTGTCATAGGATGTTTATGAATAATTACAATGGAGGACATGAAATTTGAAATGAAAGCCAGATTTATGAAAAAAAAGAAGTTACAATTTCCTGTTCACATGGAAGGAAAACATTGACTGGGGGTAATATTGAAACTCTGTCTAGTAATAAACGTTGATAGAATAACAAGATCCGTTACTTTAACTTGTAATCTGCCATAATCCTTCATCTTTGCTTTAATTTTTAGCATAGCTGGTTTGATAATTCACTGAATGCCAGTGTCTCTATGTAAATTGAATCGGTTAATTATTGTTAAGTACTGGATATTAACTACTCGTATTATTCACAAGAAATGCCTCTGGCAAATCTCAAAACTGAAAATTACACATAGATCAGTACGAATTTTACAAAATATACTGTATTAAACATGAAGTTGATTGACCCAATATCACTCCACACACACACACACAGGGGGGAGTTTAAAAACCAGTAAATTTATTGCTATTATGTGTGCACTAATGTGAAACAGTACATGATCATGCTAGCCGTGAATTTGTTACTCAACAACACACGGCAAGGGAAAAGAGAATAAAGAAAACATACACAGATGCCATGGCAAGGTTCCATCAGATCTATTACCGCTAAACTGTTTACTCTTAAATGGAACTTGCCAACCTATCTAGCTACCTCTCATTACATGTCTAAACAAACTCAGTTGCAAAAAAATTATGTGAGAACAGATTGCAGAAATGAACGGTGTTGCTTTGTCATTCTTTCTTATCAGCAGCCGATGCCTTAGTAGCCATGGTTATCAGATTGTCCAAATTCTCAGTTTTCCCCAGCACAATCTCAATCTACGAGAGAGGAAGAAGAAGAATTAACCAAAAATTCACCGTTGACGTAAAAATGTTTCAAGTGGAAAAAAAAGAAAAAGAAAGGGGAAAGAAATTAATCAACCTTAGCCTTCTGAACCAGGCGCCCTGTGGCATCATCTTTTGAACCAATTGTTGATGTCAAAACCTCTGTTCCATTTACAAGATACATCACAAATCATTCTAGCAAATTAGTAATCCCCATTCTGTGGCCAGGATATTTAGAATTTAAAGACTTTCGCTTCTTACTTTTCTCGATTGCCAATCCATTGTTCTTCAGAATCTCAGCAATCGTGACAACAGTAGGAATAGCTGGAATAAAAAAAAAAAAAAATGCTGATTATACAGATGGTTTCCAAAGTGCATAATACAAAAAAGGCAACTGTTTCATTGATACAGGGAGGACCCATGAGCATCTGAAACTCATGGGTCTGGTGTGCCATATTAATATTGGCCTGCATTTCGTAAGGATGAAATGTCAATGCACAGAAGAAAATTCAATGGCCATTCTCCTTTTACATTATAAATTTAGGCTGGGTTTGTACTGGATAAAGGTTTGTTTAGTAAATGATTCCTCTATTCAATGGATTTAAAAGGACATTGTTTGCAATAGTAAGATGAAGCCAGGAAGACAAGTATAAGTGAAAGGCAAAAGGAGATGTGGAAGCAACTCCATAACCCCATATTATAGATATAGAAATAGATTATGAAAAGGGTACACAAGAACAGGTACCCATTCCCAAGGCAGAGAGCTCGACATCATCATGCTGCTTTATGTACTTCTGCAACAGAGAAAGATTGGATTAAATCCCCAGTTTAGAAAACATTCAAGAAATACTGAAAGACGAACAAGCACTCAAAGAAATTAAATTTGAGAAACCCAATCAAAATCTCTGTAAATATAAGAATTCAAATGGTTCACATTCGAGAACTACATTTGGCGGCACTGTAAATAGTGAAGCCTAGTAAAGCAACAGTTTCCAATAATATTCAGAAAGCTATTGCCACCAATATGAAATTAAGAAGAAACAATATAAAAGAATAATTTGGTTCCAAATCATATATGAATAAAAAGTGATTATTTATACTCATTAAATTTGCTCAAGCAGGGCTATATCAAGTTATGAAACCAAGATTATACACCAATTTACCATTAATCTTCCCCTTTATTGCTACATTCCCAGATCATCATATCAAGATTAGACTAACCGGTAACTCTCAAACAAAGGAGGAACATAAGAAATACGGAGTAAACAATACAACACATCTTCAATTGAGAAGCACTTGAATCAAGATCTTATGATCGCACCAAAATAATCATATCTATCATTTCAGAATTTAGATAAGATTGAAAACCGAAAATGCAGGAAAATAGTTATTAAAAAAAAAAAAAAACAAGCATTATATAAAGAATCTACAAGCGCAAATAATGAAGAATCCCTAATTCTATGTTTCCGTCTTTTCGGTTGCTAATAAAACATTAGAAAACGAAAGAAAATTTTGCATCCTACACTGTACAAGGTTCTGCTTTCCACAATTAGAAACACAACTGAACGAAGGCCCATTAGTTGTATCAGGCACAGTTGAGTGGAAAGATTAGCCTTGTCGGATCTCCAAACAATGAAATTATGATAGAATGAATCAAAATTCCATTTTTCTTTTCTTTTCCTTCATTTTCTCGGCAACAAACAGAACTTTAAAGGGAAAGCGCAATTCAAAGAACAATGCGAGGAACATACAGAAGAAAGAATATGCGGAAGGATTGAATTGAAAATACCTTAGCGAGATTGAGGTAAAAGAAGAGGGGTTTCTTTGTGTTGGAGACTTGAATTCGGTGCGTATTCTGAGTCTTATCAATCTTGCTCACAACAACCACCTCCTTCTTCGCCATGTCCTCTGCAACTACACTCGCCTCCATGATCACTCTCTCTCTCTAAAACTCTCTATCTATCAGTGCGAAAATGGCGGGAAAACTTTGCAAGAACTGAGAAGTAGTACGGAGGAGCAGACGAGCGTCATGGACGGGTTTATATAGGCAGACGGAATCGGTGCTTTACCAATGAAAGTTAGGCACGTGTTGTCATGTGATTGGATGCTGGGTTCGGTAGTTATATTTGGCGGTTAGCATTCAACGGCATGGTTAAGGCAAATGGTTTCAGGCAGTTACCTGATATCTAAATGACGGATATGCCCTTGTACACTTTTACAATGGCAAATGAAGGATCTGTAGTGTTTTCTCGCCCATAGCCTGCACTGAACAAAAGGGTAAAAGAATACGGGCAAGGTGCGATTCTTAAATTGGGCCTGCGTTGTACATAGGGTTACAAATGAACTAAATTGTTGGTCAACGTTTAAATAAGTATATGATTAAGAGTTTATGAGTAAATTTGGCTGCGGATCATGTATGGTGAATTGAATATTATTCCTATATCCACATAGTTGATTGGTGCCATAATGGGATTAAGTGTGGTATCAATTATCAGGCAAGAATCAAACAATAGTTATAAAAGAACTAGGCTAGAACTCAATTTTAGACAAATAAACTATAAAATGAAAAAGATCAGATATAAACTTGTCAGACAAAAACTAGATAGATAAATTGGTTTTGAACTGGTCTGAACTAAATTTTAGAATTACCAAACAGCCCCTAAAGAACAAGTTATGAACAAGTGAGTCAAAAATCATATTCTACTTGAATTCGTAGTTTAAAAAAAATAAAAAAAAAAGACCTAAATATAAAGAACCCATTCAACAGAAGTGCTAATATAAGGTGCACTTGATGCTTCTTGCATCAAGTGCCATTTTGTAGAGCCAATTGCGGTGCAAAATTTAGAAAACTAACCGTTAGATTAGATACCTCAATCATGTATGCCATGCTTGCCAAAAATCACAGTGATCCAACGGTTGGTTTCTGAGAAAACTGACTGTGAAAAAATGATAACATTTTAAAGAACAAATAAGTCACAGTTTTTCACAGTCAGTTTTCTTAGAAACCAACCGTTGGATCACTGTGATTTTTGGTAGACACGGCATACATGATTGGGGTATCTAATCTAACGGTCAGTTTTCTAAAATTTGGACCACAATTGGCTCTACAAGAGGGCACCTGATGCAAGAAGCATCAAGTGCACCTTATATTAGCACTTCTGACCCATTCAAATATCAATCGCAAGCTTATCTATTAACTTAAATATGAATTCATTAACAAGCTTAATCACAAATTTGCAACTTTGGTTTGGCTGCGGATCATGTATGGTGCGGATTTTTTTTTATTTGGCCTTTTGGCCAATGTAAATCAGGTGTTTTGAAAAACCGACCGTTGGATTGAATATTATTCCCATATACTACATGCATGCCCAAAATCACAGTGATTTGACCGTCGATTTATGAGATACAGACTGTGAAAAATCGTAGCCAACCTGCGCGCTTGGTATTCCAGTAATCTCACTCCTAGATGTGTAGTAGTTAGGGCCTGTTTATGTTAACTTTTTATAGAATTACTTTTGAAGACTAAAATTCCACTAATCTAAGCGATGAAATAATAATTACATCTAAACTACTTGATGGATTTAGATTTTGCCTAAAAGTATTCTTATTGATCTTTATATGTCATATGATCACGAGCTGCGTTTCTTTGTGTTTGCAGACTCAATTAAATTTATTTTCATAAATATATCACATGTGTCCTCGTTAATACTTCATTATTAATTCTTAAATAAAATCCCATAAGTTAAGCACTTGCATGAATAAAAAATTTTGTTCACCAACTTAATTAAGGAGTGTTGGAGATAATGATTGATTACCCAATTTGTTAACGATAAACTGTAGTTTAACACTCCTTATCAATGAGATGGCCGGATTAAGAAATTAATTAGTTGGTCAAAACTTGTACTTAACATTTCTTACCGATGAGATTTAATTTTCTTATCACTAGCTGGGATTTCCTCTTTCTCCGTATTTGACTTTCGTCATATTAATTTTGTATTTGCAAATTCATTTTATTTTTTTATTTTAATCAAGTTCTGTTGTTATTTAAAAATTAATAATGATAATAATTAGTTGCAGAGTTTTGACGTAGATTTTCTCAACTTGAAAATTTATTTTTTTTAGGGCCTGTTTGGGAACTTTAGAAACTGAGTCTGTCCAGTTTTGATCTTTTTCTGTTATATGGTTTTTTTATAAATCAGCTTACAGTTGAATTGAAAAAAATTATATTTATGTCTTATTTTTCTGAACATGATTGAACTGGTCTACATAAAAAATAAATTTACCAAACAGTACTAAATAAAAACTAGATAGGCTTATCCTCAACTGGCTAGGTTCTTAAGTTTGCTAAACACCCCCTAAAAATTTGCCTGTTGGCCTTAAATTCTTTCACTAATGAAGCAGTAGAAATTAAAGGAATATTAAATGGCTTATGAAAGATACAATGGCTATGGTCAAATGTCTTATGAAGTATGTCATGACTGTAAACCTCAATAGTCAATATTGACATGAGAGAGAGAGAGAGAGAGAGAGAGAGAGAGAGGATTAGGAGTAAGTGAGATTATGGAGTTCTTAACGGTACTTATTATTGGAAAGAAGAATATATAAAAAGATGAAACCAACTCAAATTAAGGGTTGGATCAAAGTAAATTTTGATATCTAGCTTAACGATAATGGCCTTGATCAAGGATGTGGTGTTTTTCTTGGAAATAATGATGGTCGATCGATCAATCTGTGCGAGTTTATCCTAACAAATTGTTAATAAACGGGATGATGGTGTTATGACTTTTAGCAATAGTTTAGTGTCATATAATTTGAATAATCAATTAGATATAAGAAACTGCACTTGGATGAATATTAATATTGTAAGTGCATATATATTAATCGACTATATATGGCAGATCATTTTGGTAAATTTGATCCCAAATAACCTTGAGTGAATGAGTGAAGTTTGATGATAAGAAGCAAGTAGATGAATTCGGTGAAAATATTTAGTACACGCGCGTAGCAACACTCTACTATCTATAAATCACTAATTAAAATATTAAATGCATTAGGGATGATCCATCATCACCTTTCATCTGGGTAACAATTGAAATTCGATTTATTCAAAATTTTACACAGCGTAAGATACACTTGTTTATTACCAATATTTGTGACGAGACTCTTTTATCAAATTATAAAAAAATTTTATTTTTATCCATTATCCCTAAAATTAATAAATAAATATCAATAATTTTTTATGTGTTCGAATTTGAAATCTCTTACACTATGTTTGGATTGAGAGAATTGGAGAGAAGAGAAGAGAATCTCATTAAGAGAACAGAAAAGAAAGTTGAATCCTCCACCTTGTTTGGATAGACAGGGAAGAAAGTTAAATCCACTTTGTTTGGATAGCTTTCATAAAAGAAGATAAGAGAAGATTTTAATATGTAAATTTTAATATTGCCCTTACTTACATAAAAAGAAAATAAAAACTAAACAAAGGAGAGAAATGGCAAAGTAGTAAAGTCATGCCCATTGGTTTTCCTTTCTCTTCTCTTCTCTCCTCTCCAAATCTCCCCAATTTGGAGAGAAATAATTATGGAGTGGAGATCTTCTGTCCCACTTTTTATTATGTAGGGAAAATGATCAATAGGCCCCTGATTATGGTCTTTTTGATCAATAAGTCCAAAGTATGTGATTTTATACTGATAGGCCCCTCCAGGTCAAATTAGAAGTCAACTATTAAGTATAGATTGACTATATTACCATTTCCTTATCTTAAGCTTGATTTTAGTTAAGATTTTATTTCATGATTTATTGTGAATGGATAATTTAATATTTGAATAATATCTCCTATGGATTAGATAAGTATGAAATAGGTTTATTTTTGAATTTGAATTGTAATCTGAGATTTGGAGACCTTTCATTCTCCTCACGTGGTCAGGCCATTTCCCCAGCACAGCCCCACCTCCCATGTTCATGGCTATTTGCCCATCATAACCTTCACTTCCAGTTAAAGCACTTCTATTTTCGTTGCT
>JAESVK010078967.1:0-10090 GCA_017140935.1 Hamamelis virginiana | reverse complement strand
TATATATATATATATATATATATATATATATATATATATATATATATTCTCAGTGATATTTATGAGAAACCGACTGTTGGATCATATAGTGACGACTGATTTTTGGCATGCATATATAGCTTGCATAAGTATATATAGTATTTGATCCAACGGCCAATTTTTCAAAATTCATTTATCATAATTACTTATTAACTTCATGCTTACTTTAGATAAAGTAAATATATGATCCTATAGTTACTATAGGATCATATATTTACTTTATAAAGTAAGCATGAAGGTAAAATATAATAGTGGGATACAAATTTAAGAGCATTTAAATTAACCAGCTGTATAGTTAATTTCTTCCTCGTGTCATGTCAAGGTGGTGGACAAGTACAGGTCTTGGTGAGAAATTAAGCTTTGCTAGGAACAGATTGATAGAAAATTTCTTCTGGACTGTGGGAGCCATTTTCGATCCTCAATTCGGATATTGTAGGAGAATGAACACAAAATCTGGAGCACTAATAACGGCAATCGATGATTTTTATGATGTATATGGTACCTTGGATGAACTCGAGATCTTCACTGATGTCGTTGAGAGGTAAATGGAAGTGACAATATAATGCAAATGTGACCTTTATAATTATGTACATTCTTTTATATGAAAAATTAAACTATGTACTATTTAATTTGTTCATACTTTGATCATCAGATGGGATATCGATGCAATAGACCAACTTCCAGACTCCATGAAGATATGTTTTCTTGCACTATACAACACCATCAATGAAATGGGTTACGTTGCTCTTAAGGAACAGGATTCCAACATCATTCCAAATCTAAAAAAAGTGGTATTGATTTAATATATTTCTCAACTATTTTTTTAATCTTTCGTCACTCACTTTCAACTAAACTATATATATATTTTGAAAATCAATTGTTGGATCAGTGTAATTTTTGGCAGACATGACATCCCTAAGAAGATTATCTAATCCAACAGTCGGTTGTTCAAAATACTAATCCTATAGCCCCCAGTATTGGAGGTGGGCTAACGATAAGATAGTTAAGAACATCCTTGCCCGATCATAATTCTATATATGTATATATATAGGGTCATGTTATATGGCCACTATTTTTTACCACGCTTTTGCAAAACATTTACTTGGGAGTTGTACGTATCCACTGTTATCCTTTTTATGCATGTCATGCTTGCCAAAAATTAAGTCGATCTAACACCATTTGATCCATAAACTCACATTTCTAATAAACAAAAAATCACAAGTTTATGGATGGTGTAAATCCTAATCTCCAATCGATTTGATTTTTGGCATACATAACATTCATGAGGGTATTTAATCTAACCGCGAATCTTTTAAAATACAACACCCTTATGTTGTGTAGATTTTGCAAAAGTGTTGTCAAAATCAATGTAAAAGACAATTGCCATATAACCTGGCATATATATATATATGGAAACTTTATTTGGACGTCCTTATTTCCTTTATATCAATTCAATTAAACTGGACTGTTGAAAACAAATCATAACGGTCGGTGTTAATGTAGCCCTTTTAGGTAATTAGCTAATAGATCAGTTTTTAACAACCCAGATCAAGTGCTGTGCACTGATATTACTCATGTAAGGACGCGCGTCCGATATATATATATATATATATATATATTCTAATTGCACTGTACGTAGTTTTTCTTATTGATTAAAACATTTCAAATGTTTCAGTGGGCAGATTTATGTAAAGCTTACTTAGTAGAGGCTAAGTGGTACTATAGCGGATATACACCAACCCTAGAAGAATACCTTGAGAATGCGTGGATTTCAGTATCAGCTCCTCTTCTACTAGTGCAAGCTTATTTTTTTGTTACAAATCCAGTAACAAAGGAGGCCATGGAATGCTTGGAGGAATATCCCAACATAGTCCGTTGGTCATCGATGATTTTACGACTTGCAGATGATCTTGGAACATCAACGGTACGTGCGAATCTGAGCTTTAATATATATTTTCATTACATGCATCATCTTTTTTCTTCTTCTTATTATTTATGCTCAATTGATTTAATTAGGATGAATTGAAAAGAGGAGATGTTCCCAAATCAATCCAATGTTACATGCACGAAACTGGTGCTTCTGAAAAAGATGCTCGTGATCACATAAGATATTTGATTAGCGAGACATGGAAGAAGATGAATGAAGATCGAGTTGCAACTTCTCCTCTCTCTCCAACTTTTATCCAAATTGCAGTGAACCTCGCAAGAATGTCTCAGTGCATGTACCAATATGGAGATGGGCATGGTGTTCCAGATGGTGAGACCAAGGATCGTGTATTATTATTACTCATTCACCCCATTCCACTTATATAATTAAGGAGATCAAAATGTTTAAGGTCGAAATTTGAAAGTGCCTACTAACTGATGTCAAGTGGCAAAAATGTAACGGGTAACTGGGGGGATGGTTTAATCAATTAGGCCAAAAACTAAAAATGTAGTATTATATGAGTCGTTTTCTTATAGGTACGTACACATCTAAGCTTATATATATGATGACTTGAGTTTTTACTTAATGTGAGATTGACATTGAATAGCCTACTATTGGATTAGATATTTTTCTAATTGACATGCCAAAAATTACAATGATCCGACTTTTAGTTTTTAAAATATAGATTGTGAAAAACTATAATACGGAAAAGTTTTTACAGTTGGTTATTGTTACAATTTTTCATAGTCTATAATTTAAAAACCGACCGTCTGATCATTTAATTTATCTCTTCCATAATGCCTATAGCGCGCTTTCTTCCGCATCCCATTATGCCTATAAAGACCAATAACCTTACTATACCACAAATGAGTTCAATTGGAACCCTCCCCTTTTCATCTCACCAACAATTAACCAAGTATCTCTCAAAACCCTTTCTGCAAGCTCTAATTGGCCTTTTCTCAAACACCCACTGAGCAAAACATTGTACAATCGTAGTGTCGGTTTGAAACAAAGCATTAAAACTTCGACTAGATTTGCTTAATGGCAATTCTAGCTTTTCACAAGGGTTGCTAAATAATGCAGTCTGTTACCTTTGGTTTTAAAATATCACTAGATATTTTTTGGAGGTAAAATATAACTATTGAAGTACCTTTGTCCAAATGGTTATTCATGCTTGCTGTAGTTATGCAAAAAATAAAGGAAAAGTTATTCAAAAGCGCTTGAGTTTACAGCATTATATCATGAGGTCTAATTTTATACCATGAGGTTCTTGAATTTTTAATTTTTATTTATTTATTTGTTATATTATGTTGGCATATTTTAATAAAACAAATAAAACTTACCTATCTTCCCTTGTCCCACATTGGTTAGAAGAAGAGGATAATGAGTGGTTTATTAGCTCTCTTTTTCACTATGTTTAGTGAATGCTTAGAGAACTTAGCACCTAACGTGCCGAAGAAGGAAAGAAGGTGGAGGAGGTTCGGACTGCTTATATACCCAGCTATGGTTAGACTAATGCACATTCTGTCACAGTCCATAATTCATTTTTCTAAATTTTTTTATATGTTACAGATTCATATTCAATTGAAATTAAATAAGATTTATCAAATGTTTTATTTTTAAAAATTTGTAACCTATATCTGTTATGGACAAAATTGATTTCAGATTTGAATTTTTTTTCATAACCTTCACAAATAGAGTGAATGCCATGTTTAATTCTGTAACATAGGTTACACCTTACTACACCTATAAATAGAGGACTCCTCTAGGCATTCCAATTCACCAATTCACAAGTTCTCTCTTCTCTCTTTCATTCTTTATCATTTTCAGATTTTGTTTAAGTGTTTTTGTGAGTTTTCTTTGGGCAAAGAAATGTGTCGTGTGATGTTTCAAATTTTTTCAAAGTTGTGCAAGCTTAGAAAAAATAACAATGAGTAGCTGGACTTGTTCTATCTTGGAGGCGGGATGATAGAAACTATTGCATTGGATTTTCTATAGTGGCACGAATCGTCTTAAAGAGAGCGACCTAGTTCGCGCCTCAATCCGCCTTACTTCACTTGTCTTTTATTTTTTGAGGTAATATTATTTTATAATTTCCAACATATTAAAAAAATCTTCTGACCTAATGATATAATCCGATCTAGTTAGCATATGCTTATATATCTTATGTAAGCATGAAACTAATAGATAATTGTAGGTTACATATTTTGAAAAACTGATCGTTGGCTTAACTATTATTTTTTATGGATGTCATGCATGCCAAAAATCACGGTGATCCAATGTAAACATCTCAAAGTATAGATAGGAAAAATTGTAACCTTTGAAAATTATCACAGTTTTTTTCAATAACATTTCTAAAAAAATCAACTGTTGGATCATTGTGATTTTTGGTATGCGTGACATATATAAGTATATTATTTATGTAATCTAATGGTCAATTTTTTTAAACACGTATCCCACAATTATCTACTAGATTCATAATTTCATAACCTTATGTAAGCATATATTGACTGCATCATTTTTGTTTAATAATATAAAATAATTATGTTAAGGACTTATAAATATAGAGTCCAGTATAACTCAAAAATAAATTTGAGACCAAATTTTTTGAATCAAATGATGTGGCAAGATATAGCCTCTACTTTTGTGTGTTTCAAAAATATACAAAAGTAGATGATATAGCTATTTGACACATCATTTAATTTTAAAAAATTTGGTATGAAATTTGTTTTTTTTGCAAATGAAGATGGTCTTAGGTAACAGGAAGGTAGAGTAGCCGGATATAATTCCGGTCTGAATTACGTGGTATGGCGTTTGGTAAACTCGCTCTCGCCACAAACCGGGTTTTCTTTGTTTTGATTAGAGGCCTGAAACCGGTTGTCTCTATCTCCTCTTCAGAAAATGGAAGTGGCCTCTCACTCCCATCTACTATCCGCTCTTACGGAGCCACTCTCTTCTTCTTCATCTATTCCCCAAATTATCTACCTGCAACCAAGATACCCTTTTCCCCGGAAAATTTAACTGTAGTGCCTGGAAAAAAAAAATTCCCTCTAAACAAACAGAGCTAAAGCAAGACATTTTCGAGGGCATCATGGCATGTACAAGTGTACTGGCCCTTGCATCATTGCCCATACACTTAGACACAGCATTATTATCATCTAAGGTACGCAGAGATACTACTACTAGTACTACTGTTTCTCGCTCTTCAGATCAACACACTCCTTCAACTACTAATTCTACTTCAGCTACAAGTACTAGTTCTAGTTCTGAACATGTGAATTCTCAGAAATTTAGCTATAGTAGAGCCTCTCCATTAGTGAGATGGCCCCATCTAAAACTCACAGACACATACCCATCACAGAAACCTACCCATGTAAAAATTATGGATTCAAAAGGTAAAGATGAAACACAGGAGAGACTGATGGGTTGAAGCATTTGGATGTGAATGATGAAACCCTAAGTGTTGGGAAGGAATAGTAGGTCTAGGGCAAAGAAAATGACTAAATTGGCCCTCAAAAGGGCCAAAGATTGGAGACAGAGGGTGCAGTTTTTGACGGAGAGGATTTTACGATTGACGCCGGAGGAGTTTGTCGCTCACGTTTTGGACGATCGGATGGTCCAGATGACGCCAACCGATTTTAGTTGTCGTACAATGGGTCGGTCAGTCGAGCTGCCAAAGGGCGTTGGAGATTTATGAGTGGTTGAATCTTCGGCATTGGTACTCGCCAAATGCCCGGATGCTAGCAACGGTGTTGTCGGTGCTCGGAAAGGCCAATCAAGAAGCGTTAGCTGTAGAAATATTTACACGGGCAGAGGCTGGAATTGGCAATACTGTTCAAGTATACAATACAATGCAATTTACCTTATGCAAAATTGCATGAAGTGACCTATTTTTAGCCAATATGGGATGAGTATTTTCAGAAATTGACCATTAAATTAAATATTTATGCATATAAATTAAAAATCACTTTGATTCAATGGTCGATTTTCCAAAATAACGACCTTGACAATTTTTCATGGTAACATTTTTTAGAAATCAATTGCTGGATCAATGTGATTTTTTACATGCATGACATGCGTAAAAAAAATATTAATATATTAATCAAACAATCGATTTTTCAAAATTTCTATATAATGTTGATTAAGACAAATCACCTTACAAAAAAGTTGCATAAGATAAATATAATAATATAGCATGCCTGCAGTATAATGTAATTTAAAATAGTTAGAGGCCTTTATTTAAGGGACCTTAGGCAGGGGCCTAAGTGGCCTAAAGATTGCTCCTTTATCCTGCCTCATTTATTTTGATGCGAAAAACAAATTGCAAGATGAACAAATTGGTTCAAGTACCTAGCTTGAGGTACATTATACCCATGTTGTCTCAGGATTCTAAATTGAAGAGCCACAGCATATAAATTTTCATTCTTCCAGTACTCATCATTCTTATAATTATATATTGATGTTTTTTTTTTTTTTTTTAATAAAGAGTTAGGGTCACAGTTGAGAGTGACCCCTCCCTAAGTTTATTAAGAATCGTCACTTAGGGCAAGGAATACCATGATAACAAAACCAACCCCAAAAATAATCAATAAATCAATATAGAAACAAACAAACCTGCTCAATTAAAACAACCAAAACCAACCAACTAAAATATACAATCCCACCCAATATAATTATTGATGTATATGCTCATCAATATTTCCTGTATTTCCTCTTGGAAGTGGTAAGATAATCCAAGCCTTTGCAAGATATCAATGTGCTCCAGCTGATCCAGAGGCTCCATCACTTGATCCAGCATCCAGCATCATTCTCACATCTGCCTTCAACTTATTGGATCGTCTAATATATGTATCTCCCTTCAAAATAATTAAAACATTTGTCAGGAAAGCTATATATATATATATATATATATATATATAATAGTAATAATTAGGATTAAATGCATTTTAGTACCATCAACTTTTGGGTCAGTTTCAATTTGGGCCACGAACTTTCATTAACTCAATTTAGTACCAAATTAAAAAGTTTGGTTTCAATGTAGGCCAAACGCATAACACCATCCATAAAAACTAAATAAATAATTTTTGTTGTATATTAATAGCCCACTTAATGTTTTCTCATAAATAATTTTTTTATTTTCTTATAAATATTAAAATATTTATTAAACTAAATAAATAATTTTTGTTGTATATTAAAAGTATTAAAATATTAAATAAACTATTTTTAAATATTGTTATTAAGAATTTTTTAATTATTTTATAAATATTAAAGTGATAAAAAATATTTTTTATTTTTAATTGATGTGACAATTTTAGATATGAAGAGATGAGTGGGAGACATGATGTGATAATACATAAAGTTTGGGATTGAGAATTATGTCTAAAATTGCAGATTCTGTTATAATATTCAAATAATAAATTTATGTAAAATTGGAGATTATATATTACATAATTTTTATAATAAAAATTAGAGAGGTGATATAAAATGACTGACATTAAAGGCTTATATGACATGTTGGGGATTGGAAATTATTCAAATTTTAGGGAATTCTTCACAAAATTGGGGATGGTGAAGACCAAACTTTTGTATTTGGCCTACATTGGAACCAAACTTTTTAATTTGGTATTAAATTGAGTCAATGTAAAGTTCGTGGCCCACATTGAAACTGATGCATTTAATTGATGGTACTAAAATGCATTTAACCCTAATAATTATAATATGAATAATTGAAATTAAGTACGTACAACATAATCATTTCTCAGTGACTACACAAAATCGTAGTCCTAAACGGGAGGTTTGTAATTTGCAAATCGCCTAACAATGGTTGCTTCGCGAGATACGGTGGCAGCTGCCATGCATCAGAGTAGAGGAGGAAGGTCGCCACTGAAGCTCCTCCTCCATGTTCTAAATGAGATATTACTAGTAACTCTAGGTGGCATACTAGTGAGAGTGCAAATGGGGGTTAGAGGAAGCCGATTATGAATAATAGCCATTGAATAATGATTCTTCAATACTCAAAAGGTATTATAATTGCATGTGGAGTGGTTAGGACATCTCGAGTAGTATAGCCAAAGCCACAGTCAAAGCTAAAATTTGACTTTTAATGGAGAAAAGCTTGCTCCAGTAATATAGCCAAAGTCCCAGCCAAAATTTGAAGCTGCTGCAGTGATGATTCATATTTGCCCAAATATGAATGATCACTGTAACAACTTCAAATTTGCCAACTCACAGCAAAGCAATGTGAAGCAAAAGCCCCTATTACCCTCATCAACCAACAAAACGGTTGATGATCATTAAAAAAAAATAAATCACGTAGATTGTAAAACAAAATTCATATCTAAATAATCGCAGCAAACAATCAAACAGAGCCCTAATCTGGAAAAAAAAAAAATATAATGAAGTAGAAATAAATTGAAAAAAAAAAAACTTTGATACAAAAAAATAAAATAATAAATCAACCAGAAAATGAGAGAATAGAAGGAGAACAATGGAGATGAAAAAGAGAGAGAGAGAGAGAGAGAGAGAGAGTTTTTCTTTTACTAACCTTTGGGATTCACCGATCATGGTGAATCAGTGGAGAGACTCTTCAAACGGCGAAAGAAAACTTCATCGATCGTTGTAGCTTACACGTCGTGGCTTCAGCTATATGTGATGGAGAAGAAGTTACCGCCGAGCACGAGAACGGAGAGCTAGGGTTTCGAGAGGTCGATATCAAAGGAGATGGACGCCACCGTGAGCATGTCACCACCGTTCAAGAGACAACCTTGGGCTTCACCGCCGAGAGGATGCACTATTGATGCGGCCTTTTCTTCAGAGAGAGAATGGGAGAAGAGAAAGAGATAGGGAGAGAGAAAGAAAGGTAGGGCGTGGGTATGGGTAGGATGTCTTTTTTGATCCCAGAAGAAAAAGAGATAGGAAGAGAGAAGAGGGGTATGGTGTCTTTTATGTAGAATTTTGTTATCTTTTATTAATATCAAGAGAAAATAATAAGTTGCTCAATTAACATATTAATGTGATATATAAAATGCTAGAAGCATCAGGTGCCTGCTTGTACAGCCACTTACGGTTAATTTTTTGAAAAACTGACCGTTGGATTAAAAACCCTATCATGTATGTCATTCCTGCCAAAAATCACATTGATCCAACAGTTGGTTTTTTAGAAAACTGACTGTGAAAAAAGTAATAACATAGAAAAAAAAAATCACAGTTTTTCAAAGTTACATTACTCAATAACCAACCGTTGGATCACTATGAATTTTGGTAGGCATGACATACATGACAGGGGTATCTAATCCAACGGTCAGTTTTCCAACCGCAAGTGACACTACAAGACCTGATATTAGCAGCTTTGTAATTTTATAATAATAAAAAAATCATACAATTTGACACACACATTCACTCAATGGTGGTTGGATTCTTGGAAATGAATAAAGGGTAGTTGGTGTAATTGATAAGAAAGAATGAGAGTAGAAGTGGAAAGAAGATGGTTGAACCAAAATTTTATGGATGCACTAGTGGAGCAACTCACATCAAAGTCAAAGCCAAAAATCAGAAAAGCACATTTTTCCTTCAAATTTGGCTTTTGATGGGAACTTTTTTGGCTATACTACTTGAGATGCCCTAATGGGAGTACCGAGACATAAACTACACGCATCAGTGTGTGTATATACAGGGAGAAATGATCCTATTAGCATGTGTTGGCTTTTGCGAAGGTCAGCATAAGGCCGATAGGTAATTATCGGATATGTATTTTGAAAAACTGATTGTTAAATTAGATACTACACATATGTATGTCATGCATGCCAAAAATCATAGTGATCCACAATCGGTTTCTTATATATGTCACTCAAAAAATCTATGATAGTTTTTAGCATATAGAATTTTTCAATTTGTATTTTGAGCGGATCACTGTGATTTTTGGTATATAGAATTTTAATTTTAACATTATTTAATAAAATATTTTTTAAACATCGGGCAATGCCCGACTGTGAAAATAATAATAGAACATTAAAAAAAATTATTGAAAAATATAAATATTAAGCAAAGAGTTTGATCAATACAGAATTTCAAAATATAGTTACAAAAAATTATGATAGTTGAAAACTGTCACAGTTTTTCTCAGTG
>JAESVK010078966.1:0-10096 GCA_017140935.1 Hamamelis virginiana | reverse complement strand
TATATATATATATATATATATATATATATATATATATATATATATATTCTCAGTGATATTTATGAGAAACCGACTGTTGGATCATATAGTGACGACTGATTTTTGGCATGCATATATAGCTTGCATAAGTATATATAGTATTTGATCCAACGGCCAATTTTTCAAAATTCATTTATCATAATTACTTATTAACTTCATGCTTACTTTAGATAAAGTAAATATATGATCCTATAGTTACTATAGGATCATATATTCACTTTATAAAGTAAGCATGAAGGTAAAATATAATAGTGGGATACAAATTTAAGAGCATTTAAATTAACCAGCTGTATAGTTAATTTCTTCCTCGTGTCATGTCAAGGTGGTGGACAAGTACAGGTCTTGGTGAGAAATTAAGCTTTGCTAGGAACAGATTGATAGAAAATTTCTTCTGGACTGTGGGAGCCATTTTCGATCCTCAATTCGGATATTGTAGGAGAATGAACACAAAATCTGGAGCACTAATAACGGCAATCGATGATTTTTATGATGTATATGGTACCTTGGATGAACTCGAGATCTTCACTGATGTCGTTGAGAGGTAAATGGAAGTGACAATATAATGCAAATGTGACCTTTATAATTATGTACATTCTTTTATATGAAAAATTAAACTATGTACTATTTAATTTGTTCATACTTTGATCATCAGATGGGATATCGATGCAATAGACCAACTTCCAGACTCCATGAAGATATGTTTTCTTGCACTATACAACACCATCAATGAAATGGGTTACGTTGCTCTTAAGGAACAGGATTCCAACATCATTCCAAATCTAAAAAAAGTGGTATTGATTTAATATATTTCTCAACTATTTTTTTAATCTTTCATCACTCACTTTCAACTAAACTATATATATATTTTGAAAATCAATTGTTGGATCAGTGTAATTTTTGGCAGACATGACATCCCTAAGAAGATTATCTAATCCAACAGTCGGTTGTTCAAAATACTAATCCTATAGCCCCCAGTACCGGAGGTGGGCTAACGATAAGATAGTTAAGAACATCCTTGCCTGATCATAATTCTATATATGTATATATATATAGGGTCATGTTATATGGCCACTATTTTTTACCACGCTTTTGCAAAACATTTACTTGGGAGTTGTACGTATCCACTGTTATCCTTTTTATGCATGTCATGCTTGCCAAAAATTAAGTCGATCTAACACCATTTGATCCATAAACTCACATTTCTAATAAACAAAAAATCACAAGTTTATGGATGGTGTAAATCCTAATCTCCAATCGATTTGATTTTTGGCATACATGACATTCATGAGGGTATTTAATCTAACAGCGAATCTTTTAAAACACAACACCCTTATGTTGTGTAGATTTTGCAAAAGTGTTGTCAAAATCAATGTAAAAGACAATTGCCATATAACCTGGCATATATATATATATGGCAACTTTATTTGGACGTCCTTATTTCCCTTATATCAATTCAATTAAACTGGACTGTTGAAAACAAATCATAACGGTCGGTGTTAATGTAGCCCTTTTAGGTAATTAGCTAATAGATCTGTTTTTAACAACCCAGATCAAGTGCTGTGCACTGATATTACTCATGTAAGGACGCGCGTCCGATATATATATATATATATATATATATTCTAATTGCACTGTACGTAGTTTTTCTTATTGATTAAAACATTTCAAATGTTTCAGTGGGCAGATTTATGTAAAGCTTACTTAGTAGAGGCTAAGTGGTACTATAGCGGATATACACCAACCCTAGAAGAATACCTTGAGAATGCGTGGATTTCAGTATCAGCTCCTCTTCTACTAGTGCAAGCTTATTTTTTTGTTACAAATCCAGTAACAAAGGAGGCCATGGAATGCTTGGAGGAATATCCCAACATAGTCCGTTGGTCATCGATGATTTTACGACTTGCAGATGATCTTGGAACATCAACGGTACGTGCGAATCTGAGCTTTAATATATATTTTCATTACATGCATCATCTTTTTTCTTCTTCTTATTATTTATGCTCAATTGATTTAATTAGGATGAATTGAAAAGAGGAGATGTTCCCAAATCAATCCAATGTTACATGCACGAAACTGGTGCTTCTGAAAAAGATGCTCGTGATCACATAAGATATTTGATTAGCGAGACATGGAAGAAGATGAATGAAGATCGAGTTGCAACTTCTCCTCTCTCTCCAACTTTTATCCAAATTGCAGTGAACCTCGCAAGAATGTCTCAGTGCATGTACCAATATGGAGATGGGCATGGTGTTCCAGATGGTGAGACCAAGGATCGTGTATTATTATTACTCATTCACCCCATTCCACTTATATAATTAAGGAGATCAAAATGTTTAAGGTCGAAGTTTGAAAGTGCCTACTAACTGATGTCAAATGGCAAAAATGTAATGGGTAACTGGGGGGATGGTTTAATCAATTAGGCCAAAAACTAAAAATGTAGTATTATATGAGTCGTTTTCTTATAGGTACGTATACATCTAAGCTTATATATATGATGACTTGAGTTTTTACTTAATGTGAGATTGACATTGAATAACCTACTATTGGATTAGATATTTTTCTAATTGACATGCCAAAAATTACAATGATCCGACTTTTAGTTTTTAAAATATAGATTGTAAAAAACTATAATACGGAAAAGTTTTTACAGTTGGTTATTGTTACAATTTTTCATAGTCTATAATTTAAAAACCGACTGTCTGATCATTTAATTTATCTCTTCCATAATGCCTATAGCGCGCTTTCTTCCGCATCCCATTATGCCTATAAAGACCAATAACCTTACTATACCACAAATGAGTTCAATTGGAACCCTCCCCTTTTCATCTCACCAACAATTAACCAAGTATCTCTCAAAACCCTTTCTGCAAGCTCTAATTGGCCTTTCCTCAAACACCCACTGAGCAAAACATTGTACAATCGTAGTTTCGGTTTGAAACAAAGCATTAAAACTTCGACTAGATTTGCTTAATTTGGCAATTCTAGCTTTTCACAAGGGTTGCTAAATAATGCAGTCTGTTACCTTTGGTTTTAAAATATCACTAGATATTTTTTGGAGGTAAAATATCACTATTGAAGTACCTTTGTCCAAATGGTTATTCATGCTTACTGTAGTTATGCAAAAAATAAAGGAAAAATTATTCAAAAGCGCCTGAGTTTACAGCATTATATCATGAGGTCTAATTTTATACCATGAGGTTCTTGAATTTTTAATTTTTATTTATTTAGTTGTTATATTATGTTGGCATATTTTAATAAAACAAATAAAACTTACCTATCTTCCCTTGTCCCACATTGGTTAGAAGAAGAGGATAATGAGTGGTTTATTAGCTCTCTTTTTCACTATGTTTAGTGAATGCTTAGAGAACTTAGCACCTAACGTGCCCAAGAAGGAAAGAAGGTGGAGGAGATTCGGACTGCTTGTATACCCAGCTATGGTTAGACTAATGCATATTCTGTCACAGTCCAGAATTCATTTTTCTAAATTTTTTTATATGTTACAGATTCATATTCAATTGAAATCAGATTTATCAAATGTTTTATTTTTAAAAATTTGTAACCTATATCTGTTATGGACAAAATTGATTTCAGATTTGAATTTTTTTTCATAACCTTCACAAATAGAGTGAATGCCATGTTTAATTCTGTAACATAGGTTACACCTTACTACACCTATAAATAGAGGACTCCTCTAGGCATTCCAATTCACCAATTCACAAGCTCTCTCTTATCTCTTTCATTCTTTGTCATTTTCAGATTTTGTTTAAGTGTTTTTGTGAGTTTTCTTTGGGCAAAGAAATGTGTTGTGTGATGTTTCAAATTTTTTCAAAGTTGTGCAAGCTTAGAAAAAATAACAATGAGTAGCTGGACTTGTTCTATCCTGGAGGCGGGATGATAGAAACTATTGCATTGGATTTTCTATAGTGGCGAGAATCGTCTTAAAGAGAGCGACCTAGTTCGCGCCTCAATCCGCCTTACTTCACTTGTCTTTTATTTTTTGAGGTAATATTATTTTATAATTTCCAACATATTAAAAAAATCTTCTGACCTAATGATATAATCCGATCTAGTTAGCATATGCTTACATATCTTATGTAAGCATGAAACTAATAGATAATTGTAGGTTACATATTTTGAAAAACTGATCGTTGGCTTAACTATTATTTTTTATGGATGTCATGCATGCCAAAAATCACGGTGATCCAATGTAAACATCTCAAAATATAGATAGGAAAAATTGTAACCTTTGAAAATTATCACAGTTTTTTGCAATAACATTTCTAAAAAAATCAACTGTTGGATCATTGTGATTTTTGGTATGCATGACATATATAAGTATATTATTTATGTAATCTAATGGTCAATTTTTTTAAACACGTATCCCACAATTATCTACTAGATTCATAATTTCATAACCTTATGTAAGCATATATTGACTGCATCATTTTTGTTTAATAATATAAAATAATTATGTTAAGGACTTATAAATATAGAGTCCAGTATAACTCAAAAATAAATTTGAGACCAAATTTTTTGAATCAAATGATGCGGCAAGATATAGCCTCTACTTTTGTGTGTTTCAAAAATATACAAAAGTAGATGATATATCTATTTGACACATCATTTAATTTTAAAAAATTTGGTATGAAATTTGTTTTTTTTGCAAATGAAGATGGTCTTAGGTAACAGGAAGGTAGAGTAGCCGGATATAATTCCGGTCTGAATTACGTGGTATCGCGTTTGGTAAACTCGCTCTCGCCACAAACCGGGTTTTCTTTGTTTTGATTAGAGGCCTGAAACCGGTTGTCTCTATCTCCTCTTCAGAAAATGGAAGTGGCCTCTCACTCCCATCTACTATCCGCTCTTACGGAGCCACTCTCTTCTTCTTCATCTATTCCCCAAATTATCTACCTGCAACCAAGATACCCTTTTCCCCGGAAAATTTAACTGTAGTGCCTGGAAAAAAAAAAATTCCCTCTAAACAAACAGAGCTAAAGCAAGACATTTTCGAGGGCATCATGGCGTGTACAAGTGTACTGGCCCTTGCATCATTGCCCATACACTTAGACACAGCATTATTATCATCTAAGGTACGCAGAGATACTACTACTAGTACTACTGTTTCTTGCTCTTCAGATCAACACACTCCTTCAACTACTAATTCTACTTCAGCTACAAGTACTAGTTCTAGTTCTGAACATGTGAATTCTCAGAAATTTAGCTATAGTAGAGCCTCTCCATTAGTGAGATGGCCCCATCTAAAACTCACAGACACATACCCATCACAGAAACCTACCCATGTAAAAATTATGGATTCAAAAGGTAAAGATGAAACACAGGAGAGACTGATGGGTTGAAGAATTTGGATGTGAATGATGAAACCCTAAGTGTTGGGAAGGAATAGTAGGTCTAGGGCAAAGAAAATGACTAAATTGGCCCTCAAAAGGGCCAAAGATCGGAGACAGAGGGTGCAGTTTTTGACGGAGAGGATTTTACGATTGACGCCGGAGGAGTTTTGTCGCTCACGTTTTGGACGATCGGATGGTCCAGATGACGCCAACCGATTTTAGTTGTCGTACAATGGGTCGGTCAGTCGAGCTGCCAAAGGGCGTTGGAGATTTATGAGTGGTTGAATCTTCGGCATTGGTACTCGCCAAATGCCCGGATGCTAGCAACGGTGTTGTCGGTGCTCGGAAAGGCCAATCAAGAAGCGTTAGCTGTAGAAATATTTACACGGGCAGAGGCTGGAATTGGCAATACTGTTCAAGTATACAATACAATGCGATTTACCTTATGCAAAATTGCATGAAGTGACCTATTTTTAGCCAATATGGAATGAGTATTTTCAGAAATTGACCGTTGGATTAAATACTTATGCATACAAATTAAAAATCACTTTGATTCAACGGTCGATTTTCCAAAATAACGACCTTGACAATTTTTCATGGTAACATTTTTTGGAAATCAATTGCTGGATCAATGTGATTTTTTACATGCACGACATGCGTAAAAAAAATATTAATATATTAATCAAACAATCCGTTTTTCAAAATTTCTATATGATGTTGATTAAAACAAATCACCTTACAAAAAAGTTGCATAAGATAAATATAATAATATAGCATGCCTGCAGTATAATGTAATTTAAAATAGTTAGAGGCCTTTATTTAAGGGACCTTAGGCAGGGGCCTAAGTGGCCTAAAGATTGCTCCTTTATCCTGCCTCAGTTATTTTGATGCGAAAAACAAATTGCAAGATGAACAAATTGGTTCAAGTACCTAGCTTGAGGTACATTATACCCATGTTGTCTCAGGATTCTAAATTGAAGAGCCACAGCATATAAATTTTCATTCTTCCAGTACTCATCATTCTTATAATTATATATTGATGTTTTTTTTTTTTTTTTTTAATAAAGAGTTAGGGTCACAGTTGAGAGTGACCCCTCCCTAAGTTTATTAAGAATCATCCTAAATTAAGAATCATCACTTAGGGCGAGGAATACCATGATAACAAAACCAACCCCAAAAATAATCAATAAAACAATATAGAAACAAACAAACCTGCTCAATTAAAACAACCAAAACCAACCAACTAAAATATACAATCCCACCCAATATAATTATTGATGTATATGCTCATCAATATTTCCTGTATTTCCTCTTGGAAGTGGTAAGATAATCCAAGCCTTTGCAAGATATCAATGTGCTCCAGCTGATCCAGAGGCTCCATCACTTGATCCAGCAGCATCCAGCATCATTCTCACATCTGCCTTCAACTTATTGGATCGTCTAATATATGTATCTCCCTTCAAAATAATTAAAACATTTGTCAGGAAAGCTATATATATATATATATATATATATATATAATAGTAATAATTAGGATTAAATGCATTTTAGTACCATCAACTTTTGGGTCAGTTTCAATTTGGGCCACGAACTTTCATTAACTCAATTTAGTACCAAATTAAAAAGTTTGGTTTCAATGTAGGCCAAACGCATAACACCATCCATAAAAACTAAATAAATAATTTTTGTTGTATATTAATAGCCCACTTAATGTTTTCTCATAAATAATTTTTTTATTTTCTTATAAATATTAAAATATTTATTAAACTAAATAAATAATTTTTGTTGTATATTAAAAGTATTAAAATATTAAATAAACTATTTTTAAATATTGTTATTAAGAATTTTTTAATTATTTTATAAATATTAAAGTGATAAAAAATATTTTTTATTTTTAATTGATGTGACAATTTTAGATATGAAGAGATGAGTGGGAGACATGATGTGATAATATATAAAGTTTGGGATTGAGAATTATGTCTAAAATTGCAGATTCTGTTATAATATGCAAATAATAAATTTATGTAAAATTTGAGATTATATATTACATAATTTTTATAATAAAAATTAGAGAGGTGATATAAAATGACTGGCATTAAAGGCTTATATGACATGTTGGGGATTGGAGATTATTCAAATTTTAGGGAATTCTTCACAAAATTGGGGATTGTGAAGACCAAACTTTTGTGTTTGGCCTACATTGGAACCAAACTTTTAATTTGGTATTAAATTGAGTCAATGTAAAGTTCGTGGCCCACATTGAAACTGATGCATTTAATTGATGGTACTAAAATGCATTTAACCCTAATAATTATAATATGAATAATTGAAATTAAGTACGTACAACATAATCATTTCTCAGTGACTACACAAAATCGTAGTCCTAAACGGGAGGTTTGTAATTTGCAGATCGCCTAATAATGGTTGCTTCGCGAGATACGGTGGCAGCTGCCATGCATCAGAGTAGAGGAGGAAGGTCGCCACTGAAGCTCCTCCTCCATGTTCCAAATGAGATATTACTAGTAATTCTAGGTGGCGTACTAGTGAGAGTGCAAATGGGGGTTAGAGGAAGCCGATTATGAATAATAGCCATTGAATAATGATTCTTCAATACTCAAAAGGTATTATAATTGCATGTGGAGTGGTTAGGACATCTCGAGTAGTATAGCCAAAGCCACAGTCAAAGCTAAAATTTGACTTTTAATGGAGAAAAGCTTGCTCCAGTAATATAGCCAAAGTCCCAGCCAAAATTTGAAGCTGCTGCAGTGATGACTCATATTTGCCCAAATATGAATGATCACTGTAACAACTTCAAATTTGCCAACTCACAGCAAAGTGAAGCAAAAGCCCCTATTACCCCATCAACCAACAAAACGGTTGATGATCATTAAAAAAAATAAATCACGTAGATTGTAAAACAAAATTCATATCTAAATAATTGCAGCAAACAATCAAACAAAGCCCTAATCTGGAAAAAAAAAAATATAATGAAGTAGAAATAAATTGAAAAAAAAAATAACTTTTATACAAAAAAAATAAAATAATAAATCAACCAGAAAATGAGAGAATAGAAGGAGAACAATGGAGATGAAAGAGAGAGAGAGAGAGAGAGTTTTTCTTTTACTAACCTTTGGGATTCACCGATCATGGTGAATCAGTGGAGAGACTCTTCAAACGGCGAAAGAAAACTTCATCGATCGTTATAGCTTACACGTCGTGGCTTCAGCTATATGTGATGGAGAAGAAGTTACCGCCGAGCACGAGAACGGAGAGCTAGGGTTTCGAGAGGTCGGTATCAAAGGAGATGGACGCCACCGTGAGCATGTCACCACTGTTCAAGAGACAACCTTGGGCTTCACCGCCGAGAGGATGCACTACTGATGCGGCCTTTTCTTCAGAGAGAGAATGGGAGAAGAGAAAGAGATAGGGAGAGAGAAAGAAAGGTAGGGCGTGGGTATGGGTATGATGTCTTTTTTGATCCCAGAAGAAAAAGAGATAGGAAGAGAGAATAGGGGTATGGTGTCTTTTATGTAGAATTTTGTTATCTTTTATTAATATCAAGAGAAAATAATAAGTTGCTCAATTAACATATTAATGTGATATATAAAATGCTAGAAGCATCAGGTGCCCGCTTGTACAGCCACTTACGGTAAAATTTTTGAAAAACTGACCGTTGGATTAAAAACCCCTATCATGTATGTCATTCCTGCCAAAAATCACATTGATCCAACAGTTGGTTTTTTAGAAAACTGACTGTGAAAAAAATAATAACATAGAAAAAAAAAATCACAGTTTTTCAAAGTTACATTACTCAATAACCAACCGTTGGATCACTATGAATTTTGGTAGGCATGACATACATGACAGGGGTATCTAATCCAATGGTCAGTTTTCCAACCGCAAGTGACACTACAAGACCTGATATTAGCAGCTTTGTAATTTTATAATAATAAAAAAATCATACAATTTGACACACACATTCACTCAATGGTGGTTGGATTCTTGGAGATGAATAAAGGGTAGTTGGTGTAATTGATAAGAAAGAATGAGAGTAGAAGAGGAAAGAAGATGGTTGAACCAAAATTTTATGGATGCACTAGTGGAGCAACTCACATCAAAGTCAAAGCCAAAAATCAGAAAAGCACATTTTTCCTTCAAATTTGGCTTTTGATGGGAACTTTTTTGACTATACTACTTGAGATGCCCTAATGGGAGTACCGAGACATAAACTACACGCATCAGTGTGTGTATATACAGGGAGAAATGATCCTATTAGCATGTGTTGGCTTTTGCGAAGGTCGGCATAAGGCCGATAGGTAATTATCGGATATGTATTTTGAAAAACTGATTGTTAAATTAGATACTATGCATATGTATGTCATGCATGCCAAAAATCATAGTGATCCACAATCGGTTTCTTATATATGTCACTCAAAAAATCTATGATAGTTTTTAGCATATAGAATTTTTCAATTTGTATTTTGAGCGGATCACTGTGATTTTTGGTATATAGAATTTTAATTTTAACATTATTTAATAAAATATTTTTTAAATATCGGGCAATGCCCGACTGTGAAAATAATAATAGAACATTAAAAAAAATTATTGAAAAATATAAATATTAAGCAAAGAGTTTGATCAATACAGAATTTCAAAATATAATTACAAAAAATTATGATAGTTGAAAACTGTCACAGTTTTTCTCAGTG
>JAESVK010078962.1:3751-18948 GCA_017140935.1 Hamamelis virginiana | reverse complement strand
AATTTGAAATGCTGTGGAAGGAACAAAACCTTTTATAGCAATAAAGCCACGAAAAATACTATACAACCAAAAACTTTAACCCGAATTTAAAAACCATAATGATGTGTCATGTTTTGAGTGGTGTGTGAAAAGTATAGATTTTATTTGAAAGAATGATTAAGCCACTCAAAGCATGACACATCAGGGTGGCTTTTAATTTCGGGTTAAAGTTTTCGGTTGTATAGCATTTTTGTAAAGCCACCCATGCATAAACATTTTTAGTATTATTGAACTTTATCATTAATTGTGCTCCATCATTATATTTATAAGTCCAGCTTTACTTATTTTTGCTTCACATGATTTTATAATTTAATTGTTCTAGTTGCATGTGTTAGCAGCTCCTTTCTGTTAAAAGTCTAAACTTTAGTTACTGGTGAGCTTTACTCCATGATTGATGTTATCCAAGTTGCTCTCTAGATAGAAGAAGATTATCAAAAAGAAGACCATGCAAGGGATGTGACAGTCATAGATTCGCAGCGGAAGACGAACGTCAAAACTTTTTAAACTATATTGAATCCAATCGTCACATTCCAGCAGGAGTTCGAACAAACATTAGATCATAAATAAAATACAAGAAAGCATATTAAACATATTAAACACTTACTTGAATGCCTTCTAGTGTTCTTTGTCGCAAACGAATCCTAGCTTCGAAAGGATGAAGCCTCCAAGGTATCCACACGAACCCAAGACACTTGAATCCACTTGCTCTTGATCAACTCTTGAAGCAAAGCAAGAATGAGAGGGAGAGGGAGAGGGAGAAAATGGCCAAGGGGAGATAATTCTCTATAGCTCACGGCCCTAGGGTGGTAGGGAGATTTCCTCACTCTTCTATTTAGGATTTGGGTGGGCTTAGTGTCCGCATGCACCCCAGCCCTTGTATTTATAGAAAAATACAAGAATTTCTAATTTTTGCAACTAAGAACCACTATTATCAACTATTAACAAAGTTTCCTATTAAATTGCGTTTTAATTAGAAACTTGCCCCTCTCTAAAATTAAAGAGCTCTCTTGAATTCTATTGTGTGTGACCCTTTGGATTTACTCCAACCTAGTAGTGGTTCGGGACATCTCATGTTCCCTAAAATAGTGGTTCAATGATAACACTTACCATTAAGCCTACACTAGTCATGAGTGACGTCTAGTAACATATCATGACGTACCCTAGGTGTGGGTGAATAGCAGAACTATGTGAACCCTTCTTGTTACTTAATCTTTCATCCCCTAATGTCACTGTTAAGATAATCATGTATGGTAATAAGTCAAACCCTATCTTAACAACTTGTCATGTGTTCTACAAAGTAAAACCTCAATAAGATGAACCTGATAAAATATTTTCACTGTTCACCTATCATTCTGGCCAGAGATTTATACTGAGAGTTATCTTTGAGAACTAACCCTGACATTCTCTCATGATAGTGAGAGTGATGATTCTTTATTGACCACTCATCTATCTTCATGCATAACTTATTAGAGCCAATGAGTATCGATTACATCATATCCTTAAGGTTAAAGCTGTACAAGATACTATCAAACCCTAACAATTCAAGCACAAGACAGCTATGGTGTCTCAGGTCTAAGGATTACCAAATCAATGGACGTAACAATAAGAATATTCCTTTGACTTAATCTCTATAGGAACATTCTAGCAGATCAAGTTCAGTGTACATATTCTCAAATATGCACCCACAGATTAACCTAAGTGTCAATACACTGATAAGAAAGACTACCTATCCTTCCAGTGCAGTTGGCTTAAATTTGTGCTACTCTTGACGGTTTATTAAATGTCCACTTTAATAAACCTATGAGCAGGAATAGCTTTATAATAAATGTGTATGAGAAAGTCTCCCAATTTCAATAACCTGAGATATATATTTCTCTTATCATTTATTCATGGATCTTATCATATATATATTTAAATACATACGACAAGTAATACCTTCTAATTAATATTATATGAAATAGACATGCCCTTTAGGATTGGTTTTAGGGCATACCTCCAACAGACCTTTAGGAGGGCTCCAATACAAGGCATTAGTAAGAGTGAGAGGACAGTTGTAGACAGGGTTTTAAAAATCGCCCGAGACGATATGTATCGCCCGATACGTATCGGTATCCCAGTGTACCTATACGCGATACTCACCTATACGATATGTGTAACGTAATTCCCATCGTATCGGCTCCGATATGATACGTATCGGGGTGTATCGGACCGTTACGCCTAGTTACGCCTTTACGACAGAGAGGACCCAAAGTCTCCAAAGTCAGATTTCTGATAAATTTGTCAGAGATTCCTAACAATCCATCAATCCAGGACCAAAATAATCAACCCTTTTTCAAAAAAAAAAAAAAAGCTAAAGAAGAGAGAAGAAGAGAGAATGCAGAAATTTGAAGAAGAAATCATAAGAGAAGAAAAGAGAAGGAAGCATACTTGTTTTGCCGTCGCCATCGCCGTCGCCGCCGCTACCAGAAGATCCTCGCCGGTGACGCCCGAAGATCCCCGCCAGATCTTCGCATCCGATAAGCCTCCGATCCTCGCCGAGAAGCCCCTCGCAGCTGGTAACGGCCCTCGCATAGTCGCACCCATCGCACGCAGGTAAGCCCCTGCTTCTTTTTTTAAGTTGATCGATCCTTCTTCTTGTTTTTTATGTTCTACTTTTAAGTTTGCCCTCAAGTCCGAGTCTAAAGTGTAAACTAATTAGCATTTACTTGTTTTTTATATGTTTTACTTTTACTTGTTTTTTATATGTTTAGACTCTAAACATATATATTTTTGTATATTTAAGCCCTTGTTTCTTTTTTAATGAAATAATAGATATTTTTATTTAATGATATTATTATTATTTAATAATGGATCGGTCAAAATGTCAAACTAATTAGCATTTAATGAAATAATGTAAAAAGATTAATAGATATTTTTTACCAAAAATAAAGTTTAATATATTTTTATTTTTAATAAAACCTTATTTCTCTTTAACTTTTAAATAAAGTATAAGATATTTTTTAATAATTTTAAAAATGTTAAATTAATTTTATATAACTCTGTATAAATAATAATTAATTGATAAAAATAATTAAATTCATAAAATTACTGCTATGATCAGGTGCACTTGATACTAGAGCCACTTGCGGTGAAAATTTTGAAAAACTAACCGTTGGATTAGATACTCCTATTATGTATGCCATGCCTGCCATAAATCAAAGTGATCCAACAGTTGGTTTATGAGAAAATTGACTGTCAAAAAATGATAACATTTTAAATAACAAAAAAGTCACAGTTTCTCAAAATTACATTTTTCAAAAATCAACCATTGGATCACTGTGATTTTCGGCAACATGACATAAATAATTGGAGTACCTAATTCAACCTGTAAGTTTTTCAAAATCTTCACCGTAGGTGTCTCTACAATAGGGCACTTGATATTAGAATCTCTGTATAAAATTATAAAACATCAAAATTTAAAAATAAAAAACATCAAAAACAATGAAAAAATATTTATTAAAATAAAAGAAAATTAAAATTTTTACTAATTACTTTTAAAAATTTTGAAAAACATTTAAAATTTGTTAAAAAATAATAATAATAACAGTACAAGGGCACCATATATAACTTATTTTCAATTTGTTTGAAAATGATAAGAATTTTAGTAAAAAACAAAAAATATTTTGCTATTTTTTAACAAATTAGATACTCCTATTAATTTTGATATTAAATATTTTAAATAAAATTCAACTAAAATGGCATCATATATAACTTATTTTCAATTTGTTTGAAAATGATAATAATATAATATTCAATATCAATTTTAACTTTTAATAAAAAATTAACACAAATTAAATATTCCTATTAATATTGAATATTTTAAATAATAAATTTGTGTGTTGAATATTGAGTTCTTATCTTTTGAATTTTGATCCTATAGAATTCTACCAATCATAATGGCTCCTAAAACGGCACCAGGAGTGGAGTTTGACACATGGAATTTAGTTACAAATGCATTCAACCTCTATAAAAGCTGAAGAAGACAAAGAAGCAAGGGATCCACGATCAAATTCAAGCATCAGCTTTTAGTCTTTTACTTTTGTTTTTAGCTTTCCTAGTCGCTTTTCAATTTCTTAGGAGTAACTCATCGTGTAACTGAAGAACCCAAACTCTGGTTTGGTCAGAGATTAGTCTCTGTTCGTTTTTATTGAAAGCTCATTTGACAAGTCTGTACTCAGCCAATATATGGTACGTATTTGTTTCTTTTGAGTTGATTACATTCTAATCTTATTTGCTTTATATTTAACATTGCAAAAGTCCTTGAGGCTTCAAGGCAAGGAGAACCTACACTCATTTGATTGTTTGTAGTTGGCACGCCCGCAACTCACACACATCTTTTTAAAGAACCGATTTGCTGCCAACAGAACCATCGAATTTGGATCAGATTTGACCAAAATATGGCCAAAATATGAAATCCCATTGAAAATGGGACAAAATTTGGGAAGTCACTACGGTGACCGTCCTAGCTAGGACGGCCAGCCGTCTAGGCTAGGATGGTTACCAGGATGGTCGACCCCATTTTTCATTTTTGGAAGTTTTCACCTATTTTGGCCGATTTAATTCGATTTTTTGAGGCATTTTTCGAGGAAACTCAGATTGTAAACCCTAGAGGGATTCATTCTAAGCCCTAGGATGAGTTTTAGTGCATTTAATCCCAACTATTCATGATTTAAAACCCTAACTCTATAAATATGCCATGATAGAGTTAGAGAAGGGAGGACCAATAGGCTAGGGTTTAGAATTTCGTTTTTGATTCATCATTTGGGAAAAAATCAGAGGCTAAGGAGGGAGAGGAAGGAGGAATTCAAGGCTTGGGGATTGAAGGAACATAGCCAAGAAGGAGGAAGAAAATGTAAGGGTTCTATCCTAGTTCAAGTTTTGTTATTTTGATGTAGATCTTCTCTTTCATCTCCATGTTTTAATATGTATTGTATGTATGGATTTTTAGTGGCTTGCACATGTTAGAATGATATTAGTTGTTGTAGGTGGCTTGTTTAATATAGTTTGCATGTCTAGCGTTAGCTTTACTATGATTATATATTAGCAAGCATGATTAGGGTTATCTGTTATTGTTATTTTATGTGAGAAAATATGATTAGCATAGTTTTTTATTATGATTGTATGTTAGCAAGCATGATTAGGGTTAGTCTTTTTTATGATTTTATGTGAGTATGCATGATTAGGGTTAGCATTTTTATGATTTTATGTAAGTATGCATGAGTAGGGTTAGTTTTCTTGTTATTTTATGTGTGCTTGCATGATTAGAAGTAGTTTTATCATTGTTTTATGTGAACATGCATGATTAGGGTTAGTTTTATTATGATTATATGTTTAGCAAGCATGTTAGGATATTTTTCATTATGATTTTATGTGATTAGATGTGTTTAGAATTAGTTTTGCTATTATTTTATGCTAGTAATCATGTTTAGGATGAGTTTTCCATTATTTTATGTGTAAGCATGTTTAGAGTAAATGTTGATATATTCATGTTGTTATTCGAATCTCATGATAATTGATTGGTGATTTTAATGGTAATATGAGTACGTTAATATGTTATTTTGACATGTGATGAGTCTTGAGTCTTTTTGTTTATGCTTTTTATGATTATTTAAACACTTTCCATGGATTTGATTGTTTGAATATAAAAAATGTGGACGAGGGAGCGTGCAAAGGTAAGATCCTTCCCTTGTGATATCAATTTGATGGTTTGGATATATAAAATGTGTACGAGGGAGCGTGCAAAGGTGAGATCCTTCCATTGTGTTTAAATTAATCGTTTAAGCATATTTTGGTATAATTTTTGACATGTTTTTGCATAGTAATTTAAAATATTCATGTAGAAAGCATGTTAGGACATTTTCACATTTTTTATTCTTTGTTTTCATGGTTTTTAGAGTAGTTTAAAGTACATATTCAAATCTGTCCAGATTTGTTTATGTCCTTAAATCACTTCTAAAAATCATTTTAAGGCCAAATCCAACTTAGAAATATGCTTAGGTTCACATAGCATAATTAGTGTGCATTTAGGAGCATTTTCATGCATTGTAGAATTGATTTTGTGAATGTTTGATCAATTTATTTAAATTCCAGCATGCATTTGCATTAGTATGTTAGGTTTTTAGATTAACTTTAGGGCTAGTTAGAGACCCTAGGCTTAGGAAGGTCACTTGACCTTCCCTAGGAATTTCCTTTGTTGTAAAAGTCATACTCAGATTTGAGTATTTTAATCAATTTAAGAGTTAATCTTCGAGAGATTCCTAAAAATATTTTTGATGCAATGTTTATGAAATAAACATGATTTTATGAGGGATTTTATTAATAAATGATTTTCAAAAAGATTTGAAATATTTTAAGATTTTTATCTTGGAATGAGATTCCTCCCGATATGATTTGTTTTCTTGAAATATCTTTGAAAAAGATTTTCAATTGGAATTGAATTCTAAAGATGAGAATTATTTAGAATATTTGGATTTTATGAAAGTCTTTTAATTTGAAATGATTTCAAATAAATGATTTTAAATGAATAAAACTCTCGAAGTTAGAGTCTTGAATTAGGTTGAATACCTTTGATGATGTGATCGATTACAACAGGAGAGTCTTAGGGTAGTCGAACTACGTGGACTTTGATACTTGCTAGGTGATACTAGTAAGTTACGTAGGCGCTAATAGGGCTCAAGTTCGCCCTAGGATGCCCGTAGGGTATTATAGGCTCTTAGGGTTTGTTTGTATTTTTTTATTATTATTAATATAACTAATATAGATAATGTATTTATATCACTATTTTTTTGGTTGATTAGATTATTTAGGATTGTTTGTGATAAGAAATTTAAATAGCCCGAATAAATTAGAAGTCCTTTAATTTGGGCGAGGTGGGTGCCTACAAGCGAAAGCTTGGAACCTTCCCACGTCGTAACCTAGCCCCCGGATCCATCTCTGGTTTGTAGACTGCTTTTCCATCAATGGAGTTTGTTTTATTGAAAATAAAATATTTTTTATGGTTTCCTTATTCCTTAAAAATAAGGTGGCGACTCCTTTGTTTTGTTTGTTTTCTAAACCCCCCTAATCACATCGTCCGGTGATGATGTGGATCCTCATAAAGCCCCGTCCCGGAGGCTGGTCCACAGAGGTTTCATCCCTTTGAAACTTGAAGGAAAGCTACTACGCAAGGATTTACAAGTAAGTATATTTATTGTTTTAAATATATGTTCTTGTATATTTAAACATATGTCCCTATGCTTGAATCGATTCTTGAATGGATGTGTATATGGATTGTTTATAAAAGAAAAAGTTTTTGTTTTCTACTTCCGCTGCGAATCCATATTTGTCACAACCTTTCAGTGGTATCAGAGCCTAATCAAGCATGGTCATGTGTTTGATGATGGCATTAATGGATCTAATAATTAAAATCAAGTTTGTAAGGTTTTAGAAACCTCTATGTGAGATTCGGCCATGGAGGCTTGCCTCCTTGTATTATTGTTTTGTTTCCTTTTATAAATGGCAACTAGGGTTTGTATGAAACCCTAGATAGATTCGGCATTAATGGGGCTGCCTCTATAAGAATTTTCCCATATAGGAGTTTCGGCCAAGAGGGTTAAACCCAATACCGTACACCCCTCTCTCTCTCTTCCCTCTATTTTTAGGAACAAGGGTTTTGAGAAAAACCCTTATATGATTTTCGGACTACATGGGGATTATCCCCTAGTGGTTTAAATCATTGGGTTTCCTCATCATGGTGGATTAAAGCTTGGGGTATGATCAAAAATCTAAAAGGTATGTGGTCTCTCTCTCTCCTCTCTCTTCTCAATTTCGACCTTCATGGGTTTAAAACCCTAACTTGGTTCTTTATTGTTTTGGTTTGTACTTTGGGTTATGGTAACCCTATAATCATCAAACATGGATGAATCTTGAGGTTTTGAAACCCTACATGGATGATGTTCTTGTTTTTGGGAAAAATATGAACATACTTTGTTTTTGAGAAAACTAGTTTTAATGGCTTAAAGGGGTTCACGGCCATGGGTGTTTTACCATAGTGTGGTTCGGCCATGAGGGTGTCTCACCCTCTAGGTCACGGCTACATGGGTTTTAGAAACCCTAATATGTATTACATGTTCTTGATTAAATTTTAAAAGTGTTTAATGTTTAATTCTTGAAGCTTGTGATTGCATGATTTAAATTTGTTTAAATTCATATGTTAATGGAGTTCTTGTTAGGTTGTAACAATGGCCATTTAGGGTTCTTCAAAAACCCTAATTGGGTTGATGATGGTGGCTGCAAAATGGTTTAGATAACCCTAAATCAAATATGAAAATTTCTTATTGTGAAAATTAGTAACCCTAATAGTCATACTTAGAAATCTCAAGTTTCCTATTTTGAAATTTGTCAAGTTTAGGAAAGTTTCTTAAATGGTTTTGATTCTTTCTTACTTTGACTAATTTGACATCTAGGAAAATTATAGCAACATACTTTAGCGTTTATGGAAACCCTAAAAGGGTAGGATTAGGTAAGGTTCTTGAACCCTAACCCTAACCCTAACCCTAATTCTCTCTCTCTCTCCTACTACCTCACAGCCACATGGGTTTGGAACCCTAATGGCCTTGTTTTTATTTTTATTTTGTGAACCTTATGTTCTTCATAAATTTTATAAATGGTTTATGATGTTTTCAAGATAATTTTATTACTTTTGAAAAATTAAAAATGAAGAACAAAATAGGTTTGATAAAATTTGTTTTATAAAAACACTTTTAGTGTTATTGAGAGATTGAATTCTTCATGCGATGAATTGATGTTTTTATTTTATTAAGAACATTTAGGGATGTTGCCTAAATAATGTATAAATGTGTTAAAAACGTTTTGGCATGTTTTTACATTGAAGGAATTAATTTTAAAATGGTTTTAAGATTATTTCTGGGTTGCTGTTTTTCTGGACAGCAACCACATAGCTTTTGTAAAATCTAAGAAAAATATTTTCTGGGATTTTTGAAGCTTGCCACCTATCGACTTCATTAATATTAGGTCTTAACAAAGTCTAGGAAGAGCTCCCATGATTTTTACTGACCTAGAATAGCCACACTAGAATTTTTGTGATTAAGAGTCAAATCTGGAAAATCTGACTCTCTATCGCAAAAGGCCTCTAATTGATACCAAACGTTGGAATCAAGTTATGAGACCCATGCCATTGGAAAGAGGACTGAAAAACCTAGTGAAATGAAGTGTTTCCATGACTTAGTTCACTCTAGGTTGATCCCAATAAAGTCATTTTTGAGGAATTTCCAGAATCTGCCAAGGTTTGGAGTTCATGTCACAAATCGCTTTAAAGTGATACCAAACGTTGGAATTACTTAATGAGACCTATGCCATTTGAAAGATGACTGAAAATCCTTGTGAAATAAAGTATTTTCACATTTTAAAAGGTTGTTTTAATATAGGAAAGATTGGTCCCAAAACAGTAGCTGAATTCTGAAATTTCTATTTGAAAAATGGAAATTATTTCTTTCTTTGATTTTTATTTTGAGTTATTATTTTTTCCACCTTTGTAGGTTAATAGTGATTAATCTACTGAGCTTATTAAAGTGTTAATAGCATGGTAGGAATTGTGAGAATAATTTCTCAAATTAAATTCTTTATATTTAAAACCCTAATTGTGTCTTTTAGGAGTTTTATTTATTTTAAAGAAAGGAACTTAAATTAATCATATGGGATATGATGGTATTCTTTTAATACGATTAAAAGGACTTGGTTATTATTACAGGATAATAATAATAATAATGAGATTATTATTGTTATAGGATAATAATAAAAACATGACTTTACTTAATTATATGTCATTTGCCATCATTGCCTTTGCTTTATGTAGCTTTTGTTATTTATGCAATGTAATTGTATAATTGTTAATGGATGATTATGGACTTAAGACCAATTAAAATGAGTTGTGATTGGCCGCATGTGATGTGATAGGTTTATTTGAATGCGTTGTATTTAAATTTATTTAAATTTGGTGATGTAATTATTTGGGGCTTGCATGCCTCTTTCCCTCTCTCTACATTTGTAATCCCCTTCTCTTTAATCCCTTTCTTTTTATTAAATTGTAATTCAAAGAAGCTTATGGTGGACTCAAGGAACTTGGTGGAGTCATGTATGAGAGGAAAGCAAGGACTTTAGAAGGACTTGCCATGGACATCAAGATCTTATGAGAAGATTTTTTGGTCACTATGTAATAGTTGCATAGATTTAATTACGATCACCCGACCTTCCTTTTAGACCTAGGGTTCATCTTTTATGGCTCAAAGTATGAACCCACCCTTAAAAGTCCATGATCAATCCTAGGCCCATTTATATATGTGATGTATGCAAGTAAGGACAGTGCGAGGATAATTGTCCTAATTTATTATATGTTCGAAATGAATCCACCCTAGTCTCTAGGAGGACAGTGCGAGGATAATTGAGAACTAATAATAAAAGTGAGTCTAAACTTCTTTATATATATGTGATGATATATATTTGTGATGCATGTGATGTATGGATGTTTATAAAAATGAGACCCTTTTTACAAAATCCCTATTTACATAAAATTAAGTTGTAAGGAAGAGGCCTTGGGCTTTATCCTAACCTCCTACCATTACAAGATAGGTGAATCTTTATGATGGATGTGTTTGGCTGCAGATATGTGGGAACACATTCATTATGAAGGTTCAAACCAGCTTGTTACATATTGGATATCATGAGGTGCGATAATGGGGCTTACCAAGAAACTATTATGTGAGGAATGCCACATTCAATTGACCATACTCATGTGAATGGTAGGTGTAACTTGACTAAAATGTACTATCCAAGAAACTATTATGTGAGGATACTACAATTTTAGAGGCTAAATAATGATTGGAATTTGCTTAGGTGAAGCATTAGGATAAAGAGTTATCCACTCATTAAGGGTTAGTATCCAAGAAACTAACATGTGAGGTTACTAATTCTTAATGGGACCCCAATCCCTGCTATGGAAATTCAATCTTTTGAAATTCCCAGATCTCATCATAGGGTGTATGGGATTTGAACAAAATAGTGGGAGGTAACATAGAAATTAGAGACCAAAAGTTTTTATGTTTTATTAATATGAAATTTATATTTATTTTCTGTTGTAGATGGCACCTTTGAACCCTCTCTCTCGTATTCTTGATGACAACCGTTTGACTGGTCCAAACTTTAATGACTGGATTAGAAATCTGAAAATCGTTTTGGCCGCTGATAAAATTGACTATATCATTAAGTCTCCATGCCCTAATACTCTACCTGAAGGGGCATCAGAAGAGGAACGAGACACTTACAACAAGTGGCTCGAGGATGATGTGCAAGTGAGATGTTATATCATGGCATCGATGACCAGTGAGCTCCAAAGGCAACATGAGGTCATAGATAGCTCACATGCAATCATCAAACATCTTAAAGAGCTGTATGAGTCACAAAATAGGGTTGTAAGGTACAACACTGTTGGTGAGCTCTTTGCATGTAAGATGGTGGAAGGAACATCTGTTAATAAGCATTGTCTAAAGATGATCCGGAATATCCATGCCCTTCATGATCTAGGTGTGGATATCTCTTCTGAGATGGGGACTGATATTCTACTTCACTCTCTTCCTGCAAGTTACAAACCGTTTATCATGAACTTTCACATGTCTGATGTGAATGATAAAGTCTCATTGACTGATCTGATGAACATGTTGTCAACTGCTGAGGAGACCTTGAAAAAGGACTCCAAAGGAAGTGCTTTGGTTATTGATGGGGCCTCAACTTCTAAATCCAAGCCCAAGGGCAAGGGTAAGAAGAAGAAGAAGTCTAATCATAAACCAAAATGAGGTGTGAAGAAGAAGGATTCGAAGGACTCAAAGGGAAAGTGTTTCCATTACGGCAAAACAGGTCATTGGAGGAGGAATTGCAAGGAGTACCTCGCCTCTTTGAAGAATGGTTCTTCTAGTGGTACGTCTTGTTATTTATTCATTTACTAATTACGAATTAGTATTCTGCTTATGGTATACGATACCTAATTGTGTTTTATTGTACAATGTGATTGTATGTAGGAGACAAAGGGAAGCAGAAGGTCGAGTGAACATCGAGCTAGCCTTGTTTGGAAAGGATCAAAGTGTTGGTGCCTTTGACATTGAAGCTTGATTCTTGACTTATTTATTTAAGAATTTTAAAGAACTCTTTTATTATTGCCGGATGTAATAATTACTTAGTTTGAAGTTTTTGGTTTTTGCATATTTCATTTGAAACAGTTTATCTTAAATATTAAATATTTTAGATCTATTCTGGCAATCATCTTAAAGTTCTTAAATTCTTTATAAATTCTATGAATAAATATGATAGTGTATATGGAGATTAAAGGGATAATACATAAGATGTATAAACCCAAACTTTTAGTTTGATTATACTTCATGTGTAATAGTTATTTGAAACGTTTAAATGATTAATATGAAGTAAAACTAAAAGATAAATATTAAGAATATTTGGTTGAATCTCAAAATCACTTTAAAACCTTAAAAATGTTAAACGATAGAGTTTAAAGATTATTTGATAATATGGGATATTTCAAATAAACTTTAAAAGTGAGTTTTCTCAAAATAAAGAGTTATTAGAAAACATGATTTCCACATTAGTTGAAAAACTATACCTTTATAAAACATTAAAGGGAATTTTATGTAATTAAAGGGTTTAATACATAAAAAATATCTTGTTTTAAAAAGGGACTAGTGGGAGCAGGAATGTCATTAATTATTTTCTTTATAAGTACATACTTTAAATACTAACGTAGTATTAAGAATTCCATAATCGTTATAGGAATTCAAATCTCTTCAAAAATGGTTTTTGAAAGGATTTTTATGTGAGCAAAATATTTGAGAAATATCAGACTCATATAAATATAAAGTATGTACTCACATCAATATCACAAAAAATGCTGCAAACAGTTGTTAGCAGATATTGATAATTGATTCAAAATAGTGATTCAGAATAGAAACAAGTATATTCTTAAAAGGAGTTTAAGAATGAGATACTTGCATATAAAGAAATTGTAAAATTAGTCATTTACAAATTGCCTAAAAGAATGTCTAGTATACATTGTTTTCTTTTGAAAGCATAGGTCTCATTTACTAGGACATCAGAGTTGGCAGCGAATTTTAGTTTGAATACTATTATTGAAAATAATATGCAAAAAGGGTTTTGCATAAATCTACTTTGCCTTAACACATGTGTATGTTAAAAGCCTTGTCTTACGAAGACTAATATACGATACTATGGTGATTGGCTTTAGTGCAAGTGGGAGATTGTTAAAAGTATGCCCTAAAACCAATCCTAAATGGTATATTAATTTCATATTATAATATATATGGAAGGTATAACTTATCTTATGTGTACAAACATATATGATAAGGTCCATGAATAAATGATAAGAGAAATATGCATCTCAAGGTGTTGAGATAGAGAGACTGATATTTCTCATACACATTTATTCTAAAAGAGTTCCTACTCAAAGGTTTATTAAAGTGGATATTTAATTAACCGTTTAAAGAGTAGTACAGATTTAAACTAACTCCTATGGAGGATAGGTAGTCTTTCCTATCAGTGTAGTGACACTTAGGTTAATCTGTGGGTGCATATTAGAGAATATGTACACTGAACATGATCTACAAAGAATGTTCCTATGGTAGTTCTGTCAAAGGTATATTCTAGTGTTATGTCCATTTATTTGGTAGTCCTTAGACCTGAGACACCATAGATGTCTTATGCATAGGTTGCTAGAGTTTGATAGTATCTTGTACAGCCTTATTCATAAGGTTGTAATCGATGCTTATTGGCTCTAATGAGTTATGCATGAAGATGGATGAGTGTGCAATAAGGAATCATCACTCTCAGTTAATGAGAGAGAATGTCAGGATTAGTTCACAAAGATAATTCTCAAAGGGAACCTCTGGCCAGAGTGATAGGTAAACAGTGAAAAGAGTTTCACTGCGATTACCTTATTGAGATTATATTTTGTGGGACAGATATCAAGTTGTTAAGATAGGATTTGACTAAAACCATACCTATTATCTTAACTGTGACATTAGGGGATGAAGGATTAAGTAACATGAAGGGTTCACATAGTTCTGCTATTCACCTAAACCTAGGGTACGTCATGATATGTTGCTAGATGTCACTCATGACCAGTGAAAGCCTATTGATAAAGTGTTATCAATAAGGGCAAAATTGGAATCATTCCAATTGAACCTTAAAATAGAAAGTTTCTATTTTTAGGAGACATAGAGATGTCCATGTCCACTGCTAGGTTAGGGTGAACCCAAAGGGTCACACACAATAGGGTGTAAGTGAGTTTCTTGAACTTGTGGGAGGGGAATTCTATCTTTGAAATATGTTTGATTTTAATCATTAATGGTTAATTAATTAAAAGTCAAACATAACCAAGAATAGGGTTACTCTATACGAGGATGTTTGGTCATGCTAGCACTAGTAACCAAACACTCCAAAAAGAGGAGAGAGTTTATAAATAAGAAGAGAGGGAACCCTAAACAATGTGCATCACTTCCACTAGGGTTCTCTCTCTCTCTAGCCGTCCCTCTCCTCTCTCCCTCTCCAAGCTAGCTTCTCTCAAAGTGTTATGGAGGACTAGAAGGGTTCGAAAGTCTTATACTCGTGTGGATACCTTTGGAGGTTTCATCCTTTGAAACTTGAAGGAAAGCTACTACGCAAGGATTTACAAGTAAGTATGTTTATTGTTTTAAATATATGTTCTTGTATATTTAAACATATGTCCCTATGCTTGAATCGATTCTTGAATGGATGTGTATATGGATTGTTTATAAAAGAAAAAGTTTTTGTTTTCTACTTCCACTGCGAATCCATATTTGTCATAACCTTTCAGGATAACCAAATTAGGGCAATCAATCAGGTAAGTGAAGTTTCCAGTATGAACTTTATACTCATTACTTTTATCCATTATAAAATAAAAACAACTCATACCGATTACTAACTAAATAATATTCGCAAGTACAGATTCTTTTTTATAGGGATAAAGAAGATACATTTGGATCTCCTTTGGCTCAAAGAGCTGTTCAGCGAACCAATCCTGGTAC
>JAESVK010078918.1:0-10581 GCA_017140935.1 Hamamelis virginiana | reverse complement strand
AGTAGGGCCTCACAAGCACGTCTCTCTGCGTAGTTGTCTTGAAATTCCCTCACAAGATCTGGGAGTTGGGTGACATGATTTTCCAATGCACTTATCGTGGAGGCCAAACTGGGGATTCCTTTCAGGAAAATAAAATGCTCTTGAAGTTCGCGAGCCATTTCGAAAGAGATACTAGAGAGAGGAGTTCTATAGATCTCAAGAAATTGGGACTTCACAGTTAAAATTTTAGCCTCATGAGGCATCTCAAAAGGTATCTCAACTGAAGAAGGAATGAAGGGATTATCAGTCTGCATTGAAGTTGAATCAAGAGAGGCTGTCCAAGCCTCAAGATCATCTGGGATGTCAGAAGATATGATAGTTAGGGGATTGAACATGGTAGAGGTGGCTGTGGAATCTTTTTCCATTGGCAAAGGACTTGTAGTAGGAGAAGGAAAGGGACTACCAGAGGTTTTTGATCTTTTGGTGGGCGGACTCTCTACTGGCACATCAAGACCTTTACCTTTAGAACCTTCATCATCAGAAATCTCAACCGAGACAGTGCTACCTGAGCTAGGAGAAGATTTTGAAGAAGACTTTAATCTATCAGACGACCTACGGGGACCATGCCCAGGTTTAGGGGTTGATTTTTTCTTTTTTGGAAATTCTTTTGGAGGATCAGTGCTTGGAATGATGGCTGAAGGCAAACCAACAGAGGCTGTTATACCTGAAACAAGAAGAGTATAAGAAGAGGTATTCCTTTTCACTTCCAGAGATTGGCTCTAAGGCCTTGGACAATCGGTCAAGTAAAATATGGAGACCGTGGTTAGACACCCTTTTGAAGCAATCAAGCCACCAAAGCTTAAAAGATAAAGTGGTTGAAGGCTTATTTGGGAGATGGGGAAGAAGAAAATCTTTTAGATTGTCCAGGTAAGTGGAGTTCATCTCTCTCAATTTATCACCTTGATCATAAACTCTCCGTGAGTGAGGAGGGTAGTTCACAGAATACAGAAATGGTGGAGCAGGAAGGCCTTGAGTAAACCCAAACTGTCGACTGAGAAGATTAGGAGAGTAATACTATATTCCTATTTTCTTATTTCTGGGATCAAAATTGCCACCACAATGGAGTTCTCTACCAACAAGGTAGGAAGCCCATATCAATTTCTGTTCTATAAGGTGAAGACCGACAAAAGGGGGCTGAAGGGTGAACCATGAAGCACCATATTGGCGACAGCCAAAAGGAAAGAATAAAGAATCAGAGCGATCAAAGGAAATCTTCCAGAAAAATGTAATATACTCAGAAAAAGATTTTGGCTCGAAGTAAGGCCTTACCCACTTAAAACCATAAGTTGGGTAGGCCTTTGAGATGACTGTACACTGGAAAAGGTCTGGGAAATATTCGAAGAACCACAATTGCAATAACCAAATAGGACCTCCAGTTATGCATAAAGACCTTTTACAAATTCCTGCTAGACCTCTATACAGGTGAGACAAGACAAAAAGAGCTAAGGCCAGTTTTCGGCCTGATGCTAAGGCTATTGCGATCCGGTGATACTCTTGTGTCATTTGTCCAACAGAAACACATAAGACAAATCGGCACAACCACATCAACAGAAAAGCACAGTGTTCTTGCTGGGATATGTTAGGAGAAAAGGTGTTGGGTTGATACTCAAATTTCTGATAGACAGTCCAAGAAGAAGTGGCATTAGAGAAAGAGAAATCTAAGTTTGACTCAGGATCATAAATGGCAAAAGGGAGATCTCCAATTGGTGGAAGGCCCGTCAACGCACATACATCCAGAATAGTGGGAAACATGGGGCCACAAGGAAAAAGAAAGGCATTAAGAGAACGACTCCAAAAACAAGATGCAGCAGCCAAAAGGTTTTTATCCATTAGAATAGTATTTGTACTCAATTGGATGTGGTAATAAATTCCTAGGTCTTTCCAAAGAGGTCCAAACTGGGGTTCAAGTTTATCAACCCAAGTTTTCCAATCAGAACTAGGTTTTGGCCAAGTTCTTTGGGTTTTTGCCCATTCAGACCAGTTTAGACCTTTGGATTCTAAGAGTAAGCTTTCATTCACAAATGAAGGGTAATAAGAATGTAAAAGCTAAGGAATAGAAGGGCACTGAAAGAAATGACCAATAATGTTGGAAGAGATTACCTGACTGTTGATCACCGGATCAAGTTGCTCCAGAAGGTCATCGGAAAACTTCTCAGAGTCTGGTGATGGCGGATTAAAAGTATGAGTAGACATTATTAGAAGGTATGGTGAACAGAAAGAAGACGAAGGAAGAAAAGGAAAATGAAAAGTTTGATAAAACAGCAGCCAGTTCAAGTCAAATCAGAGTAACCCCGGTACTAATGAAGATTTGAATCCCCGTAAAAATGATAATGCCAACAAACAGCAGATTTTGTGGGATTTCGTGAAACAAAGTTGAAAAGGCTTTAAAGCTTATCTAAACATATTTGAAATTTAATTTTTAATCAAACTCCAAATAGGGGGGCAAAGTGTTTACTGTAAAAAATGCCACGTGGGCATTATAGAAATTGCCACGTAGGCATACAGAAATGAATAGGATGATGCCATGTAAGCTTTTAGAATATGGAGAGATTTAGCCACGTGACAGCTTGATGTGAGGCACAAAACGGTTAAGCATGGCTGAAGTGATGCTAAGCAGTTTCTGGAAATGGGCATAATGGGATTATGGGCCATCAAATAAGGACCATGGAAGAAATGGGCTACGGCAGTTAACAGCCCAGCCTTCTATAAATACAGAGCAGCAGCAACAAGAGAAGACACACAACTCAATCCAAAAGCCCATGGCAAACTTCTCTTCGTTTTGATCATTAGTCTAAATTTATTAATTCCAGTAGCAGTAATTCATCATTCCAGTAGCAGTTTCATCTTCTTCAAGGCAAGTTTTCAGTTCTTAGTCGCAGCAGATTAGAAATCATTTCAGTAGCAGTTTCGTAATTCCAGTAGCAGTTCATCATTTGTTTTCGGTTAGTTGGTATCTGCAGATTTTAGTTTCTAATTTCATAGTCTAATCTTTATTTCAATTAGTAATGGAGTTTATTTACCATCTAGTTCATCCATGTAATGTAAATATTTCTTTTGTCCTCTCAATTCCATTTAATTTAACTTCAGTCAATGAATTTTTGTATTTCTAATTTATTTTCTTTCATTAAGTCATTATTTTTCAGTCTTTTAGATTCTTTAACACTAGAACCCAAGAGGATTAACCTCTGATTCTCGTCAGTCGCCTGATTCCCATTTCAATTCCAAAGTGACCAACTAGGCATCTAAGATCTTTATTGGATTCTCGGCCTAGAAGGTGCTAGAGGTCGTGTTCACACGGTCTTTGGGCTTTTCGAGCTCTGGCACGCCCGCGCATTCAGACCTTACACCAAAGGTCTCGAGACCGTTTTTACACCGGGAACACCTTTTTGGCACGCCCGGTGGGACTGTTTGTGTTGAATGACTAATTGACCTATCACGAGATCAATGACTAATCCAAATGAAAGTCGTGGGACATCGTCAGATGGCTCCCAAGACGAGGAAAATCCTATTGTAGAAGTGAGTCAAAATGAAATTTATAAGGCCATTCTGGACATATCTAATCGTATAACCGAAATTATGTCACATCATTTTGGGAAACTGGATGAACGTTTTTCTAAACAAAATGAGATTTTTGAGGCCTTGGTAAGTTTTATGAAGAAAACAGTGGGGATAATAGTCGACCATGTGGTTCAAATGATCAAGAGGCTTCTAAAATTCATGTTTCAGCAGAAAAAGCCTTAGAATCAGGAATGAATGTAACAGAGAAAGGTGAGTCTAGCAACCAAGGTTTTAAATTTGCTTCATCTACTCCTATCCCACCAATAGTCAATCCTATAGAGGATGAAAGGCCATATGTTCCACCTCCTTTGAGAAATGGCCAACTTGATCGTTCAAACTTGGAAGGATCACACACTGCAACCAGAAGGCCTAATCTCGGGCCTGATTGTGGGTCAAAAAGTATTGGTAAGCAACCTTTGTTTATTAATACACCCGGGGGGCAAAACACCAGAGGGAATCAAGGTCTAAATACTTTGGCTGATGATGACTTTAGACCTAGACCCACTAACATGAATGACTTTGCGAATCAAATACCCGGGGGGCAAAATGGGCGCACGTTTAATAGCATTGCGGGTGGAAGGCCTTACGAGGTTTTTCAAAATTCGACATTTACCTCTGAAAGACCTTTTGAAAATATTAACAATAGTAATACACCTGACCGTAATGGCATTGTTAACATAGTCCAAGAATGCCTTGCTGCAGGCAATCAGAGAAGAATTATAAGGCCTTTATACAGAAAGCCATATCCTGAATGGATAGACCAGTGCAATGACTTTCCTAGAGGTTATAAGGTACCTGAATTCACTTTGTTTTCAGGGGAAGGTGGTCAGTCCACTATTGAACACATTGGCCGTTTTACCATACAGTGTGGTGAGGTCTCAGCCAATGACAACTTAAAATTGAGACTTTTTGGCAATTCCTTGACTGGAACAGCTTTCACTTGGTATATAAGTCTTCCTCCAAATTCAATTCTAAATTGGAGGCAAATGGAAGAGCGTTTTCATATGCAATTCTATAGATCTGAACCAGAAATAACAATGGCCGATTTGTCTAAGTTTAGACAGTTTATCAGGTGAGAGTGCAGAACAATACACATCAAGGTTTAAAAATGCCAGAAATAGATGCACTGTCTTCTTACCCAAGCAAGAGTTTGTCAAACTCGCTCAAAATGGCCTTGAACTAGAATTACGGAAAAAATTCGAAGGCATGGACTTCGAAGACCTTTTTGAATTATCTGCTAGAGCGTCTAGATATGAGAGGCTTTTGAGGGAAGAAGATCAGAGAAAAGCCTCTTCGTTTAGGACATATTACCATGACCCGAATTTTGAAGTAGATTTGGCTAAGGTTATTGCTAGGAAACCTTTTGTTTGTCAGGCCTTAAAGAAAAAAGATACGGAGGCCCCTCATGACCCAAAAGTTAGGAAAAATCTCATGGATGTTAAAAGAAAATTTTCATCTGATTTATCAAAAGCGTCTGAGATATTTGATCACTTATTGACCGAAAAATTTATCAGGCTTTTAGATGGCCATAAACTTCCTGGTCGTGAAACCGGGGATTTCTATAAATGGCATGCAACAAGGTCTCATGATACTAACAATTGTGTTGTTTTCAGACATGTAATACAGGATTGCATTGACAAAGGCCTTTGAAGATTCCCAGAGAAGGATAAAGAAGCCATGGCAGTAGACACTGATCCGTTCCCAATAGCTGAGATTGCCGTAGCTTCAACTGATTTAAGATCTTTGTCGAGGAATCAAGTACAAAATCATTATCAAATAAATCTTCCACATTTCCAGCAACGTTGATTTAGAAACGAAAGACCTTGGAATTTTCAACCTCCAAGAGATCCCTTCATTCCAAAGCCTTCCAGACCTCAGATTTGTTGCAACTGCCATAATTCTTTGAATCTGGAAACTCGTCCAAGGCCTTTCACGAGGCCTTATCACTTTCAGAGACCTCAAAGACACCACGACTTTCCTCGTGTCCAGAAAAGATGGGTACCAAAAGTTCCAGTACAGAGGCCTCAGGGAGTTGTTACTAACCAAAGATCGAGAATGATCAGACCTCCTTTAACTAGGGAAGGAGTATGGACCAGGCTGGAACACCCTAAGTTCCCATGTCCATTCACAAGGACTCAAAAGAGGAGATTTCAAAGAAGAAGGGCAGAGTACAGAAGATCTTTTCAAACATCTTCAAATTCTAATACAGGTGAGGTACGTAAAAATCTAACTGTAACTGTTAATGGAGATCACAGGAAAGTTCGAGAGGTCTCAAAAGGCGACAATATGGAGATGAAAACCATTACAAAAGGGATCATTTCAACACTTGAAGAGATAGAAGACAGATCTTTTGGTTTAATAACTAATAAAGATCAAGGTCTTTCCTCACAATCGGGCGAAACAATCAGACAACCGGAGAATCAAGAAAATCTTATGGTGGAAAATGACAAAGACGACACAAGTTTAAAGCTAGACAGTGATGAAGACAACTTCTCACTACAATTTGGAAGTCTTCCACCAATGCTGGGTTGCAACATGGCATTTACTTTGCCATTAATTTTTCAAGCAAGGGAAGATGAGGAACCCATCGAAATTGAGAAAGAGGAACATAGGCCAAAGGGTACATCGGTGGTCATTGAAGAAGTGGAGATGGTCAACGAAGATGGAGAAATTGAAAGGTCAGAGAATATAGTGTTTGAAAAGCCATCAGAGAAAATGACTCAACACCTAAGGCCTCTTTTCATCAATGTTCATATGGATGGAAGACCTATGCAGAGGGTTTTGGTGGATAACGGAGTAGCTGTCAATATTCTTCCAAGTACAAGTTTGAAATAGCTTGGTAAGACAGAATCAGACCTTATACCCACAGAGGTGACAGTTGCAAATTTTTCTGGTGGAGTTACAAAGACCAAGGGAGTTCTCCCAGTGGTCTTAGCGGTTGGAAATAGGGAATGTTTATCTGCCTTTTTTGTGGAAGATTCGACCGCATCATATAATGCACTTCTTGGCAGGGATTGGATTCATTCCAATTGGTGCGTTCCCTCATCTCTGCATCAGTTCTTGATCTTATGGAACGGCAGCAAAGTAAAAGTGGTATGGGCAGACCAGAAACCTTTTATTGCAGGTTCCAATGCGGCAGAAGCACATCTATATGGGGGAGACGTGGGTCCAATCAAATTCATAGGTACTGACAAAGAAGGGAAACCCAAAGAAATGACCACAGCAATTGACCTTTTCTCAAAAAGGGCAGTGGAAAGAGTGATACAAGAGACAACAAGGCCTGGGGCGATTTTACTTGACCAGCCGTTGTCAAGCTGCAGTATAGAAGAGATCCCATGAATTGCAGACCATTTGAAGATCAACGAAAAGGTCTAATTCGAGACCTTTTCAATAAACTGTTGGTATATAACAAAGAGGAAAGCCTTTGCGAAATATCAGAGGCTGAGTGTATACTAGAAAAAGATGCTGAAGTCATGAAAAAAGACAGTTTCGGTTTGAAAGATCTTGAAGTGGAACCTGCACAACAACAAGACCTTAGAGCAGAGGTCCAAGATCCACTAGAAGAAGTTAATTTGGGAGATGACCAGAATAGAAGGCCAACCTTTGTGAGCGGCCTTTTGGAGAAAGACACTAAGGAAGAGATCATCAAACTTCTTAAAGAATTCCAAGATTGTTTCGCTTGGGATTATCACGAAATGCCAGGCCTAGACAGAAAATTGGTGGAGCATCGTTTGCCAACAAAGCCTGGGTTCAAGCCTTTCAAACAACCACCAAGGAAGATAACCTTGGAAGTGACCATGAAGATCAAGGAGGAGATAGAGAGGCTGTTGAAAGCTAGTTTCATCAAACCAATAAGGGAGAACTTCTATTTTCTCACCTTTGTTAAAGCTCAAGGCCTGCGAGGAGTTTAAATGGGAGGCCGAGCATCAGAAAGCCTTCGACCAGATTAAAGAGTATCTTACGAAGCCTCCAGTTTTAATCCCTCCTGTACCACATAAGAGTTTGAGGCTTTATTTGTCAATTGCAGAGAGGTCTCTAGGTGCAATGTTAGCACAAGTAAATGAACAAGGCCATGAACAGGCCGTTTATTATTTAAGTAAGACCTCTACATGTACTGAACAAAGATATTCTCCAATAGAAAAGGCTTGTCTTTCTTTGTTTTACACTGCGGATAAACTTAAACATTACTTTATGTCAAATACTGTATATGTTATATCCAAAACCGATTTAGTAAAGTATATGCTATCAAGACCTATTTCTAGAAGTAGGATTGGAAGATGGGCATTTGCTATATCAGGTTATGCGATAAAATACATGCCACAAAAAGCAGTGAAAGGTCAAGTCCTTGCTGACTTTTTAGCAGACCATCCAAATGATGTCATAAACGAAGTGGAGGTAGATTTGGGGATGATAGAACACGTGGCATGGAGACTAGAATTTGATGGATCAAGGACTGAAAGAAAGTCCGGAGCAGGCATAGTTATTACATCTCCAAATGGTGTTAAATATGAACATGCCTATCAATTCGATTTTGAATGTAGTATCAATCAAGCTGAATATGAGGCCTTAATTGTAGGCCTTGAGATATTGCATGAGATGGGTGTGAAAACAGTAGAAGTCATTGGAGATTCACAATTGATTTTGAATCAATTAGCGGGTAAATTCAAATGTATTAGTTGGGCTTTGTTACCATACTTTTTTATTGCATCCCAATTACTTGATTCATTTGATGATGTGGTTTTGATACATAAACCAAGAGAGGAAAATGAAGATGCGAATGAGTTAGCACAGCTAGCTTCGGGTCTCAAACTCTTTGGAGGACAAACAAAAAGGAACGTGGTGGTAGAAAATAAGGCATTACCTTCTATCAAAACCAGGGAAGTAAATTTTGAAATACATGATATTGAAGAAGGCCAACAAGATTGGAGGGAACCAATAATAAGGAGGCTAACTAATCCAGGTATGCCTTGTGATAGAAAGATTAAAATGCTTGCTATTCATTTTGTGATATATGCAGGAGAACTTTTTAGGAAAACAGAAGAAGGCCTTTTGTTGAAATGTATTAATGATTCCGAGGCCTTACTGTTGATGGGGAAAATTCATGAAGGTATTTGTGGAGCACACCAGGCTGGCATCAAAATGAGGTGGCTCGTTTGGAGGTATGGATATTACTGGCCTACAGTTTTAGGAGATTGTATTAAATTTGCTAAAGGTTGTGAGTCTTGTCAAAAGCATGGCCAAACCCAACATATACCTTCCACTGATTTAAATTGTATTATAAAACCATGGCCTCTTAGAGGTTGGGCCATCGATATTATTGGTAAAATATATCCTCCTTCCTCTAATTTACATTGCTTTATTATAGTGGCCACGGATTATTTTTCTAAATGGACTGAGGCAGAACCTATGAAAGTAGTGGACCAAAATGCTGTGATAGGATTTATCAAAGAGCATAGTATTCATAGGTTTGGACTGCCTGAGACCATTAATATTGGCTAAGCTAAGGCCTTTATGGGAGACCAGATAAAGGCCTTTGCTAAAAAGTATGGAATTAAACTTACCAATTCTACTCCATATTATGCACAGGCCAATGGACAAGTTGAGGCCGTAAATAAAACTATCAAACAAATTTTGAGTAAGATGTTGGATGATAATCCAAGACAATGGCATACACAATTATCTGAAGTCTTATGGGCTTATAGGACTTCGTATAAGGAAAGCATAAAAACTACTCCTTATGCATTGACCTTTGGTCATGATGCCGTTTTGCCAATGGAGATCACAATACCTTCAATGAGAATAGCCTTTCAAAATAATTTATTACCAGCGGAGTATAATGAGGCTATGTTGTTAGAGTTAGAAAATCTGACAGAAGAAAGACTTAGGGCCTTAAATTCTATAGAGATCCAGAAAAAAAAAATAACAAAAGCCTATAATAAAAAGGTAAAACATAAGGCCTTCTCAGTTGATGATATAGTATGGAAAGTTGTCTTACCTTTGGGAACTAAAGATCCTAAATTAGGAAAGTGGTCCCCAAATTGGGAAGGACCGTTTAAAATACTAAAAGTGATACCTGGTGGGGCATATTCTATCCAAGAGTTATCTACTGGAAATGTTATAAAGTCCATCAATGGACGGTTTCTTAAAAGGTATTATCCTACCTTATGGGAGACCGTTCAGAACAAAAAACCTTAGTCATAGAATAAGTTGAGGCCGTTTAAGACCTTTCCAAAAGAAAACAGTGCAAGATAATTGTTCAAAAGCACACAAAGAAAAGAAAAGAAAGGAAAGGAGAAATGAAATTGTCCAAGAACCTCAAAATAATTGTTTAAAACGGCCTAACTTAGAAATTGACACTTGGGATCCTGCTCCATATGGTCATCACCTCAGACTCCTTATCTTTTGCATCTCTCGCCTTCGATTCCCAAGTAAGCACGTTGGATGCAGAGGCTTTGTACTCAAGACCCATCTTTTCCACATTTTTCCAGCCATCAGCTACCATTTGTTGAGTTTTCTGAACAACGAGTTTTTGAGCAGAAACTGCATCTTCTTTAATAACCAGAGCAGCTTGAAGGTCAGCAATTTGTTTGCGAAGATTTTCAGTCTCAGCAACAAGATTAGACAGCTTTCCTTGTTCAAAGTCACGATCAGCCCGAGACTTAATGATAGAGGCCACCAGATTATCGATGGAGACTTTAAGATCTTGTCTTCGTTTGAGTAGGGCCTCACAAGCACGTCTCTCTGCGTAGTTGTCTTGAAATTCCCTCACAAGATCTGGGAGTTGGGTGACATGATTTTCCAATGCACTTATCGTGGAGGCCAAACTGGGGATTCCTTTCAGGAAAATAAAATGCTCTTGAAGTTCGCGAGCCATTTCGAAAGAGATACTAGAGAGAGGAGTTCTATAGATCTCAAGAAATTGGGACTTCACAGTTAAAATTTTAGCCTCATGAGGCATCTCAAAAGGTATCTCAACTGAAGAAG
>JAESVK010078912.1:0-31415 GCA_017140935.1 Hamamelis virginiana | reverse complement strand
CCTCCATGCTTTGATTGATTTATGCACTCAAAATGTCTAAATTAAGGAAGATATTGATCGATGCAACGGCTGCAATAGTAGAAGGGATACTTTTAATCACATTAAAGAAATAGGAAGACGATAAGAACCACATCCAAAGTGTAGAGTAGGACAACGAGAACCACATCTGACGTCTTCTCTCGAAGGGTCTCTCTCAACTCTTTCTGAACAATAAGTAGTACGTAAGGGTGATGTAGGACAAGAAATCGGACATAATTATGATATATTGTTGTAAGATTTTTATCATTATTAATTTTGTGTGTTTTTATTTTATAAAATGGAAAAAATTTATTTGTATTCCTTTTTGTCCTCTCCGGTACATATGATCAACTTAGAAAAGTTATTTTAAAAAACCGACAATTGAATTAGATATTTCACTTATACTTATTATGAATGCAAAAAATCACATTGATCCGACAGTCTGTTTTTATAATTTTGATAAAAATTATAACAATAATAAAAAATTATGAAAAGCCGTCACAGTCTATTTTTTTTAAAAATCGACCATTAGATATTAATGTGAATTTTTGCATTCGTGATACATATAAGTGAAATATCAAATCCAACAGTTAATTTTATGAAATAACTATTCTAAATTGATCAGATACAGTAAAAAAGAGAAAGAGTGAGGACAAAATTAAAGAGAATACATATAGAATTGTCCAATAAAATAATGCTAGTAGCACTCTTCCAAAAGGTTCCCATGCCACACTCAACTTTTCATATATTTCTAATTTTTCTTACACTCATATAGTATGGAGTACGTGTCCTTATTTTATTGTTTGATAATTTTTTATTTTAATAATTAAATTTGAGTTCACACAACAAACTATATATACTCCGTTTTTGTTATTTAGGATCAATTTGAGAGGTCTCTAACTTTTAGAGAGAAAGTGAGACTAACCAATACGAGCATTTAATGATTTCATCCATAGTCTTGGGTAGCTGCCTTGGTGGAGCCATGCATTAATGGTGAAGGCCTTGCCAGTGGAAACGGAAGCGACATTCACTTATTACACCATTATTGAAGGTCCAGAGTCTCAAGGATTTGTCCAAGTGGTCCCTAAGATGAGTTAGCTACCAACTCCAACATCTAGGATTAAATTTGGCAGTATCTTACCACTAGACCGTTGTTTAATCCTCTCTAGTCCTGAAGTGAATAGCCTGAAGTGAATAGACTGGAGGGGAGAATTAGTACCCATTTGGATTGAGAAGCAAAAGTCAAATAAGCTGCTTTTTATCATCAAAAGCTCCTTGTGCACCTTGTGCACTATTTGACCAAAAAAAAAAAAAAGAATACAGCTTCTAAAATCAGAAAAAAGCCAAAGAAGCTGATTTTTTAGAATCACCCAATTGGGTGATTTTCCTTAAAGTGTTTCTGCTTTTGATATCATTCATTTCCTAATACCAATATTGTCCTTACAAAAATAACTAAATTTTTTTTTCCTTTCATATCTCCCACATAATAACTTAACCCATCCGTTACTTATCTCATAAACCAACCGTTGGATCACTGTGATTTTTTGCAGGCATGACAAACATAATACGAACATCTAATCCAACGGTCAATTTTTCAAAATACATATCTCATCTACCCTATTGAGGATTGGACCGCTAATTTGAACCCCAAATTATAATTATAAAGAAGATTATTTAAATTATTTATTATTTATATCATTCATATTATTTATTAAATAATATTATTCATATTATTTATCCTTATAAATAAAATTATTTATAATTTTATTGCCAAGGGTAATTGTGTCAATTCATAATTAAAAGCAACTTCTTCAAATGGTATCCAAACAGATAGTACAAGCACTTCTAGTGCCAAAAACACTTTAAAATACAGTATCCAAATGCAATTGGCTTCTGCTTCTCTAGATTCTACTTTTCTTCTACTTCTGCTTCTGCTTCTCGTATGCTTCTGTTTCCAAACGGGCCCTTATTTTGGTGCATGCAAGCTGGTCAGAATATCTTTTACTATAACAACAAAAACATAAAAACAAAAAAACAAAATCCACCATGTCAAAGGCCAAACACTGAACAAGATCATAATCTTTTAAGCAATATTTAAATTTAAAAAAATAAAAAAATAAAAAATAAAGGTAAGAACGTTAAAAATATCAAATAATTTGCATATAAATAAACAATAGTATACCGAAGACTGCAAACCAATTGGTATTTTTTTGGATTTATTCATGCGCCGATAGTTATGCATGTTTCTGGTGCTGAGGATTGGTTGAATTAATATAAATGTATTTTCATATTTTTTTGTATCTAAAGTATCTTCTCTTAAAGTAGGCCAGGATACATGACACTATAACAATTCACTTTTAATCAACTTTTAGTTTAGGCTATCCAGCTAGTAAAGCTCAGTGGCCATTCTTTAGGACATGAAAAAGAAAAAATAATAGTAAAATAAAATATTAGAGACAATATGCACTTAAGATGTTAAACTAAATACAAGCATTAATACTAAAGCTTATTGGAACGATCCAGTGACAAGGCCTCTTAAAACCTGTACTGTTAACACTTGATAAGTTCGTATACATTTCTTGATAATTGATGCAGAAAAATGTTCTGGTGAGCATTAGCTGACTTTAAGCTAAAGTAAGCAAAAAACACAAACCCTTGGATTGGAATCATGAGATGAATCATCTATTAAGTGAATGGGAATCCAAACATCTGTATGTCATGGCTGCAAAAAATATTTTCAAAAAATCACAGTGATCTGACGGTTGGTTTAATGCATAAAACTGACCGTTGTATAGCATCTGTAAGTATAGCATCCATAAGTATAGCATCTGTAAGTCAGCTAAAAAATAGTTTAGCTGACTTTAATGCATAAAACTGACCGTTGGATTAGATGCTCCACCTCTGTATGTCATGCCTGCAAAAAATCACAGTGATCTGACAGTTGGTTTTTGAAATAACTGCCGTTAAAAAAAATGGTGATATTTTGAAGAACAAATAAGTTACATATTTTCATAATGACATATTTTAAAAACAAACCGTCAGATCACTGTGATTTTTTGCAGGCATGACATACAGAGGTGGGACATCTAATCTAACGGTCAGTTTTATGAACTGTGATATAAAATTAGCCATATGGAGCCGACCTTACGCAACTTTGCGTAAGGCCGGCCTTATATTATCATGCCTGTGTATATATATATATATATATATTATATGGTAAAGTGAAGGCAGACCACTCTTATAATTTGAATATTGTAGTATACAATCTCGATCTAGTCAACATATATATGCTTACATAAGTTATGTCAACATGAAGGCCATACGTAATTGTGTGATGCATATTTTGAAAAACTGACCGTTGGATTAGATGTTATACTTATGGATGTTGTGCATGCCAAAAATCACGGTAATCCAATGTTAAAATTTCAAAATATAGCTATGAAAAATTGTGACCACTGAATATTGTCACAATTTTTTTCAGTGATATTTCTGAGAAACTGACCATTGGATTACTGTGATTTTTGGCATACATGGCATGCATAAGTACAATAAATCCAATATTTTCAAAATATATAAACATATGGAATTATGATATCAGTTAACGCGACCTAGGATTGCGTCTGCGAATACTGAATTATGATGCCAATCAACACAATGAAATTCGACGAACTTACATTAAGTATGGTGCATATCAACCTATCCTCTACCCCCCAAACACACCCCCCCAGATAAAATCCTGATTCCGCCCCTGACTACTAACCATACTAGTATTGTATATTGTGAAGAAAAAAAAAAAAAAAACTTAATTTGAATTGGGCTGGACTTCAAATCTTAGTCCAAACCATGTTCTAAAAGAAAAGGGCTTTGACTTCATCCAGACATAGGGCCGAAAAAGGGTTTTGTCCAGGTTGAGATTTGAGCTTCATATGAACCAACATTCAGGAACTGCAAAGCTCAAGGAAAGTTTGGCTAAAATTCAAAAAGGCTATACCCACGATGCATAACCAAGCATTGCCGAACTCATTATTAAGGATCTGAATATATTGAAAATATTTTTACTGACTCAATTAAAATATATTTCCAGTGGCTCGCTTTAAGCAATATTTTGAGTTTTTTCATGTAATGAGATTTTTGTAAGCCTCACATCTATTGTTTATTGTCTTAGGCTTACACTCAATATGTAAGAGCATCCCAATGTATTCATGACATTTGAAGTGCTAAAGTTAAAATTTGGCATTCCAAATGGCATCAATGCCAAATTTTGGCACTAATGTGCTCCAATGCATTAATGCTATATTTTGACATTTCTCACCATTTTGAAGAGAAAGTAATAGCATTTCCAATGGGGGTGCTATTTGAGCTGCCAAAACTAAATTTTGGCTTTGGCACCAAAAACAGTAGCTTCATTTGTGTGCCATTGTTCATGCCAAATTTTGGCTTTGGCAGCTTAAACTGACAAATTTAGCACCTAGAATGACAACTGCCATTTGTTCCACGTCACCCTTCCCTCCACTCCCAACTAACCCCAACTTCCTAGATGACAAAATGCCCCCAAATAACCTTGTTTGGCAGCCAAGAAAATGCAAGAAGGGAGAAAATCAACATAACCGTTAGAATAAAAAAAAAACCCATCAAAAAATTTTTCCATCCATTTTCTCAACAACCAAACAAAGAAAGAAGAGAAAAAATCATACATATGACACACAAAAACACCAACCAAACAGATTTTATCACAAATAATCTAACAAGCAGACATTTTTTGAAAAAAAAAAAAAAAAAAGAAGAAAGAAAATAGATTAAAATCACCTGTGGAGACCGTGAATAGATCGGAGGAGTGAGTAGACTGGGAAAGAGAACCAAAACACCGATCAAATCGCCACCTTTCTCTTCTAACGATTGGCGACTTATTCGTCTTCTTCGAATTCGAGATTAGCAAACAGAGACAGAGAGAAAGAGATAGAGAAAGAAATGGGAAGAACTTCGTTTCTGTGAACAAACCTTGCCACCGCTGCCACAAACCTCGCCACCAACCAATGCCCCTTGGGGTTTCGCACCGAGAGAGAGAGAGAGACGAGTGAGGATGGTGTGATAGGTTTGTCGGGAAAATGAAAAGAAAAAAAGGTTTCAAAATATATTAAATATTCGGGGGGAGAGAGAGCGAGAGATTTTATGATTATTAATTTAATAATATTTGACAGTTTTTATTTTTATTTTTGACTTCATTTAAATATATTATGCACTTTATAAGATTAGCTGCATATCATATTTTGAAATATCGTCTGTTGGATAAAATATTTATCTTATGAATGTCATGGGTGCCAAAAATCATGGTAATCCAGCGATCGGTTTTCGAAAAAAATTGACTGCAAAATTATGAGATTTCAAAGAACAAAAAAATCACAATTTTGTAGTCAAATTTTTTGAAAACCGACCGTTGGATCAACATGATTTTTGGGAGCCATAACATTCATAAGATGGATATTTTATCCAACGGTCCATTTTTCAAAATAAGATATACAGTTGGCTCTATGGAAGTGCAAAATCTATTAAATTGAAGTCAAAATTAAGTATTGCCAGGTGCACCTAATGCAAAATGTATCAGGTGCCCGCTTGTACAGTCACTTGAGGTAAAAATTTTGGAAAACTGACCGTTGGATTAGATACCCCTATTATGTATGTCATCACTTTTTCAATAATTATTAAATTAAGATAAAAAAAATTAATTAATTAGTTTTTTATTTTAAAATATAATTTTTTTCATTACGATGAATAAAAAATATTTAATATGTTATTGTAATAAATTTTGAAAAGTAATTGGAAGTTAGTTGAAGCATGAGGGTAAATATGTCAAATAAATTGGAAGTGCCAAAATTTGGCACTTATGCATTGGAGCATCTTGGTGCTATAATTAGGAAATGACACTTTTGCATTGTAGATGCCAAATTTACCCTCATGCTCCAACTACTTTTCAAAATTTATTTACAATAACATATTTAATATTTTTTATTCCGCATAATGAAAAAAATTATTATTTAAAAATAATTAATTACTTTTTTATTTTAATTTAATAATTATTGAAAAAGTGATTTTTTTTCCTCGTAATGAAAAAGTGATTTTTTGAATTTTGGCTTTAGTTTTGATGGGAAACAAACTGTTGGATCGGTATGATTTTTTGCAGGAATGACACATGTGATAGGGGTATCTAAACCAATGGTCAGTTTTCCAAAAATTTTACCTCAAGTGGCTGTACAAGCAGGCACCAACGACATATCATATTTTGAAAAATCAATCGTTGGATAAAATATCCATTTTATAAATGTCATAGCTCCCAAAAATCATGGCGATCCAACGGTCGGTTTTCGAAAATTCTGACTACAAAAATCTGACTAAAAACCCTCAAGTCGTTTTGTTAAAGACCATTGCCGTTTTGCTCCCTTATAATAATTTTTTGGCCCCAATTTTTCACAAACCCGCGCCCCATTCTCACTCAAATCCCACGCAGTGCCTCATCCAAACCCTAGCTAGCGTGACCTTCGTCCGGCAACAACTTCCGTCGTCTCGATCCCCTTCGCAAATGTTACCTCCCCTCCCCCTCCGTCATCTCCATTGTGACAACTACGGCCGTTACCGCTGTTACCTCCATCGATCAGCTTATTTTACGTACAAGTCTCAGCCCCTAGGCCCCATTCTCTCGAAATGCTCACGGCTGGGTGCAAAACCCTAGGCACGGTGCTGCACCTCACTCTGATGTCGACAATGTGATCTCTTCGGCGAAAGGCTTCATGTCACGGCGGCTCAACGTTGTTCAATCAGTACCGTCCATGGATCTTTGATCATTCACTCCTCCGATCTGCTCATGGTCTCCACGGGTGAGTTTAATCTATTTTCTTTTCTTTTTTTTTTTTTTTTTTTTGCAAAAAAATGTCTGCTTGGTTAGATTATTTGTGATGAAATCTGTTTGGTTGGTGTTTTTGTATGTCATATGTATGATTTTTCCCCTTCTTTCCCTGTTTGGTTGTTGAGAAAATGGATGGGAAAAAATTTTTTATGGGTTTTTTTATTCTAACGGTTATGTTGATTTTCCTCCTTCTTGCATTTTATTGGCTGCCAAACAAGGTTATTTGGGGGCATTTTGTCATTTTGGAAGTTAGGATCAGTTGGGAGTGGAGGGAAAGGTGACGTGGAACAAATGGTAACTGCCATTCTAGGTGCTAAATTTGGCAGCAAAGCCAAAATTTGGCATGAACAATGGCACACTATTGAAGCTACTGTTTTGGGTGCCAAAGCCGAATTTTGGCTTTGGAAGCTCAAATGACACTCCCATTGAGATGCTCTTAAGATATGGCATAAATGGTAAGAGCCATTTGAGGTGCCAAATTTGGCATCAAAGGGTGCCATTGCCAAACTTTGGCACTCCAAATGGAACCCCATTAAAACAAGTTATTTGAGTACCAATTCAATGCCTAATTTTGGGGCAACTCATATAGCACCCTTGAAGATGCTCTAACTGTACAATACTAAAAAAAAAAAGAGCTTGGTGATAATTAAAGGGGTGCTAATACTCTTCATAATTTTTACTGCCTGCAATTACGCTATTCCTCACAAGGCGTAGAAAAATTCATTTAGCTTCCACTCTTTGTTAGTAAAAATCCACGTTATTCCTCACAAGGCGTGGATTTATTTTTTTTATTTTTTTTCAAAACTGATATCAATGCCATCATAATTATTATGAAATTAGCTTTTGTTTTATTTTATTTTTTCAAATCATAGGCATATCCTAAAATCCTCTAATACATCGTATTTTCATGTACTTAATTGAATCTAAAATATCTTCTCAAAAAATAGTCGGAAATACACGACACTGTGCCAACTCGCTTTTAATTAGGACATGCTGCTATCTTGTAAACCTCAGTGGCATTTCTTTTACGTAAAATAATAATAATAATAATAATATTAAAATTAAAATAGAGAGAGAGATCTTAAAACTAAATATAACCATTGATAGTAAAGCTTATAGGGACAATAGAAAGACATAAAGCCTCTTAAAACCTGTACTGTTAAACATTTATTACATATTTACTTGACACTTGACAGTGCATGCATAGTTGCATACTCACAAAAATTGCTCAAACACTTGTTGTAGGGGTTGAGAGAAGCTTATTCATAACGTGACGTGCTTTACACATGGCCTCCAAGGGCTCGGCTTTGGGCATGGTAATGCCTTTTCCTTCAATCATGTTCACCTCTTCTTCACCAATCCTCTCCCACTCAAAGCATTGAATTAATGACCCTAAAGCCAAGCCCACCACACGGTTGGCTAGGCCAGCCCCAGGACAGGATCTTCTTCCCATCCCAAATGGTATTAGCATGTGTGTCTGAGCTTCTCCACCTTCAAACCTCTCCGGTTTAAAACTTGTTGGGTCATCCCATAACTCAGGGTCCCTGTGAATGGCCCATGCATTGACCAATAACATTGTGTCACGAGGTACATCAAATCCCCCAATCAAACAATCATGAGATGACAGATGTGGTAGTAGAAGAGGGGCTGCTGGGAACAATCGTAAGGTCTCGGATATGATACTTTGAAGGTAATGTAGTTTTGGGAGATCTGGTTCGTCAATTAAGACATCATGTCCAATTTGAGTGTCTAACTCGGCTCTAACTTTTTTCAATACCTCTGGATGATTGAGTAAAAGAGACATTGCCCATTCAATTGTTACTGATGAGGTGTCCGTCCCCGCAACTAGCAAACTCTGCAAGTTAATAACTAATAAATAAATTAAGAGAAGATAGGAAAGAGGGTTAAGGACTAGAAATGATTTATGCTCTGGAGACTAAACCCTGATCCTGGTGAGTGGTGATCTATATTGTCTGGTTCATAGCTGCTTAGGACTACACATTACCTGGACAAGCCCATCACAAATTCACAATCTAGCTAGGTGGGTCCATATTCCTCATGGCTCATGGCTCATGGATCAGCCTCAGGACATAGAAACAGGACGCACACACCTAGCAGCCAAGCGCCCATGCTGGTGAACGAGAGGAGAAGGATTGAACCCACGTATCAAGATTTTCAGGTTGATTATTCAGTACACTAGCAGAGTAATCAAGATTTTCAGATTGATTATTCAGCCACTTCCATTTTTCTACTTTTTTAAGCAAAAAATAGAAAGTCGTAGCTTATCTAAACGCAGCCTTAATTATTCAGTACACTAGCAGAAGCTTCAGGTGATACCGCTATTTATTACTTTCTCTGTCCTACAAAGATAAACCTTCTTTCTTTTTTTTGGCTATCCTAAAATGATAGTTCATTTTAAAAAGTAAATTATATTTTTTTTTTTACTTTTCCATACTACCCTTTATTATTCCAAAAATTTATTAACATGACAACAAATGCAATTGTAGAAAAATGATAGTTTTGGAAATAAAATGTAAAAAAGATCACAAATCAATGCATTAATGAATTTTCTTAATATGCGTGTTTTTTTGAAAGATGTCTATTTTTATGGGTCAGGGGAGTATAATTTATTAAATAAATAAATAATTATAGCTATAATTTTAAATACTTAATAATCAATGTATATATACATAAAAATAATAAAATAATTATAATGTCCTGTCAATTATAATTACATAGTTGAAAATTAATCAAATTTGAAACATTAATTCTCCTGAACGACTAGCTTGTCAATGTAATATTTATTATAGCCTTATAGGGACAGGTTCTCTTACCGCTTGCTTTACTACTATTTTTACTGTTCGTTTTCAAAATACTAGTGTGGGTCCAATATTTTAAGAAACCGATCATTGGATTAAATACACTACTTATGTATGTTTGCAAAAAATCACAATGATCCAATGATTAGATTTTAAAATATCTCAATATAAAAATTGCATTATTTATTAGGGTGGGGCTATTTACAGCCCACCATTTTACTAAAGACAACTCATTTAAAATTTGGGTTTTATACTAAAAGGACCTTGATATCATAGGCCTTTACCAAGAAGCCTCTCATGATATAGCAGCTAATAAAACCGGTTATACATCATAGTAGTGGACAAAAATGCCCTTAACATGTATGCATTAATATTGGCGCGCAAGCTTCTGTTTTCAGCTTCCCTTTTTTATGCCATGAATATAGGTAACTGAAATCTTATGGGATAGCTAGGAAACATAACACTTTCCAAAAAATCAGGAGACAGATTTCTCCATTACAACCGGCGACTCCATACCTTTTCGAACCAGAGCCCGACGGTGAGAGTATTCCGGCATGACAACCAAGAGAAAAACGGCTTTGAGGAGACCATCCAACGTGGTTTTGAAGGGAAAGAAGTTAGAGACGGAGAAAACAAGTAAGTATTAGGGGTTTTTTGGTTTTTTTCCCCTATTATTTGAAGATTTCTCATTCGTTTGATTGATTTTGTGGTTCAAAAATGGGTTTTTGTTCATATTTTTTTCTGATTTGTTGTGTATACATGTATGTTTACATATATACATTTGTTAAATAGATGTTTCTGGGTAGATTTTTCCATCTAACCCGAATTTAAACGATTTCTAGAAATGACATTGAGAAAAGTTTTGATCTTTATCTTATTTTGGTTTAGAAAGTTTTGGTTTTTTTTTTTGGAAAATATTTGGTTTTTCATGAGTTTTTGGGTTTTCCTGAGATTTTTGTTCATCTTATTCATGTATACATGTTTGAAGTTTTATTTTTATTTTTTAAATCACAATATACATTTGAATATATAAATATCATAGTTTATGTTCTTATCTGCTCCGATTACATATGTACACATGTTTCATAACATGTATACATATGTTAAAAAACAATTTTTGGTTTGATTTATCCGTCACAGCCGATTTTTTCCAATTTTGGGAACAATTTTGCAAAAAAGTTATGATCTTTCTCACATTTAGGTTTAGAAAGTTCTGATTTTTTTTGAAAAAGTAGTGATTTTCATGAGATTAGGGGGTGTGCATTAGATTTATGTATTCATATTTAATGTATACATGAATTCATTATGGGAACCCGATTTTTTCCATTTTTGGGAAATTTTTTTGAGAAAAGTTATGATCTTTCTCACATTTGGGTTTAAAAAGTTATATTTTTTTTGAAAGTTATGATCTTTCATTAGAATTATGTATTCATATATAATGTATACATGATTTCATTATGGTTGTATACATGTTATGGGTTTTTATGATGGATGCCATTCAAAATCCAAAATATACAAGTTTGATGAATGATGTATGTATACATGTTGACTGCATATTTGTATGTTGGCTTTTTGTGAACTATTTTTGTTTTTTTATTTTATTTTTTGTTGAGGTTTATATGATTTATGTATACATGATATTCCTCATTTGGATTAAATTGGTTGAAAGGAGAAGTTGTGTGGGGTTATTCTCTGGAAAATTTTGTTTTTTTTGGTTTCTTTTGAGCCTTGTATACATATTATTAACCTTATGGATTGGTTAGGAAGAAATATAAGGTTATGTGATGGATAATTTTGCTTTTTTTGGGATTTGATGAGCCTTATATACTTGCTATTAGGCTTATGGCATGGTTGCGTAGAAATGTGAGGTTGGTTTCCAGTAAATTGTTCGTAAATGGGTTTGTTTGAGCTTTGTATACATGCTATTAGGCTTATGGCTAGGTTTGGTTTAAATGTGAGATTGGGTGATGGGAAATTTTGATTTTTTTTTGTTTTTGTTGATCCTTATTTAAATATAATTAAGCTTGTGGCTAGGAAGAAATGTGAGGATGGATGCTGGAAAATTTTAGTAAGTACGCATAACTATATGCAGTTTAACTTTATGTCATGTGTACATGAAATATTTTTAGCTACTTGTATTGTTATGTATACTTGTTTTTTAATCATTTGGATTGATTAGATTTAAATGGAAATTGGGAATGCTTGGCTTGTTTGGGTTGAAATGGGAGTTAGAGATGGATGAGAAACTTGGCATTGGTTCTTGTATACATATAGATGCCAAACTGAAATTCTGAATAGTTTTTTAATTGTGCAGAATTTGGATGTATTGCTAACGAATTAAGCTTTTTATAATTTTTTTTAGGCTGGACTGTGGCGTGTTTGTGTGCCTATATTTGAAATTATTGTCTGAACATGGACATGGGGAAGACAGAGGAAATATTTTCAATGCCAATTCACCGGATGTGCCGGAACCAACAACACGAACTATCGTCCCAGCTACTTTCTCTATTCTAGAAGTTCGTTCGTTCCGTGTTGAGATGATTAGTACATTCGTTGAAGATCCATTGAGATCTTGGCCAGCGCACAAGAGTAAAGAACACACCTCTACAGATGAGGATTTTGGATAGAACATGGATTTAGTTAATTATTTGGTTTTACACTTAATATAAAATGACAGGAATATGTAGATTCTACTTTTTTACAAATTCAAATTAGTTTGGAATTAGTTTGTTGGTGATATATGTGGAAATGTATAATTGGTAGTCTGGAAATTGAATTCATATTAATAGGTTGGTTAATCAAATTTTTTTTTTTTTTAAAGTGATTTGGGAGGAAGGACATTTGTACAACATTTTGTAGTATTGTTGGAAGGAGTTACTATAGATGTTTATATGTATATATTGAAATGTGAAGTTGTGCGTGTTGGGATTGATATAAAATTGAATTTGATTAAACCTTATGTATATGTTATTATCCATATGGGTTGAAAGGGCATGTAATACAGGTTTGATTCTTAAAACTTTATTTAACTGTGTATTGATTGACATCCATTTAGGTATTTGACTGTGTATTGATGGCCATCCATTTTACAGAATTTCTATGGTAAAAAAATAGGGATATTGTGTCGAAAACTGCAGAAAAGCATCTATCTTCAAATTTCTGCTCTGTATACATTTTAAAAATTACATGTATACATTGAACTCAAGTTACATGTACACATCAAACTTCTTTTAAACTTCATTTTAAGTTCCTTATTTCCCAAATTTCTTTCACCTTTTACAGTATGATAAGTTTTCATAAATTTTTCCAAATTTCGTGCTCTGTGCACATGTGAATGGTTACCTTACCATCTATGATTGATTTGATCGAGTTCCAAAACATACTCTTATTCAGTGGTTAACAAAACCCAATAAAAGAAAAATTATACAGGAACTAATCCCACATTTCTACCCAACCAATCCATATGCATAGTAGCACGTATACATGGCTGAATAAATCCCATTTAAGCAAAACCCAAAAAAGCCTAATAACAAGTATATAAGTCTCAACAAAACCCAAAAAGGCCAAATTTACCAGCACCTAACCTCATATTTCTACCCAACCAAGCTACAAGACAAAAAACATGCATAAATGGTTCAACAAAACTAAAAAAATAAAAAAATTTCAGCAGCCAACCTCACATTTCTTCATAACCTAACCATAAGCTTAATAATATGTATATAAGGATCAACAAAGCTCAACCAAACCCATTTAAGCAAAAATTTCTGGAACCCAACATCACATTTCTACCCAACCATTCCATAAGCCTAATAGCAAATATACAAGGCTCAACAATTCCCATAAAAGCAAAATTTCCCATCACCCAACCTCACTTTTCTAGCCAACCAAGCAAAAAGCTTAATAACAAGTATAAAGGCTCAACAGAACCCAAAAATGCAAAATCTTCCATAACCTAACCCCACATTGGTTATCTCTTTACTGAGTTGATTGTTGAAACTCCTTTCCTATATGTATACATGACGGTACATATGTATACATTATTACTGATTTCACTTCAACTAATATTATTGGTGATTATAAGTATACATTATTAGTTATTTTACATCAACTATCAAATCACTTATGTAAACATGATGTACACATATATGAACTTATTAATAATGTATATATGTCACATGTATACATGAATCATAATCTATTTCTAAAATCAAATAGTCACGCAAGTAATGTAAATTGAAGAGATATCTTTTGATTAATATGTTTAATCTGGAAAAAAAAAAAAAAAGATTTCCCATAGAATGTTTTACACAACTAATTTGTTCATTAGAATGCCTTAAAGATCTTTGATTCAGACCTTCAGTTCTATGAAACTCTAAAATTTGACCATAACTTAGATTTCTAAGACATAGTTCATGAATACATACAAGTCTCTGTTTTTTTATAGCTGAGTCCGTGTTTGTATTTGTTATAGCTGATCTCTGATATAAGTTTCTTAAAAAATGAACAATGTATACCTTTTCTTGAGAATATAAGATATGATAATGATTGACGTGAAGTGATTAACTTATAACTACAAGGCTTTGGGAACATATAATTGACGTGAAGTGATTAACTTATATCTACGATTCTTTGTGAACATATAATTGGAAAATAAAAATTCCAGTAAATGGCGCTGGAGAAGATGGAGGAACGGCGAATGATAGATAAATGATGCCGGAGAAGATTTTGTAGCCTGGAAGAAATATAACAAATCCCCAAAGAAACGGATACACATTCCAGGAAAATATCCAGTAACCTATTAACAAAGTTTAATAGAAATTGCCAGGAACTTTCGAGTCAAGAAAAAAGATTGTTTCCATGAAAATCAGTCACCGGAAATTGGTAATACCAAAATACTCCGGCTGACTTGAGGCAATCGGAAAATCTTTAATAAAATTCAAATTCAAAAAAAAAAAACTTACTAGATCCAAAGAATCAGATAAAATCCGGCTGACATAAGGCAATCAAAAGATCTTAAATCATAATTCAAATTAAAAAAAAAAACTTACTATATCCAAAAAATATTCAGCATATAATTCAAATAAATAACATTAATTAATATGGTAAAATAAACAAATTGCTAAAAATAAGGAAGGGGGTATAATAGACAAATCAAGCTACAAGTTGACTTTAAATTTGACCTGTAGGAGGCAATTGGTATAGAATCTTATTCATTAGACTACTTGATAAATAAGATCCTATATAGGGTCCTTTTGATCATTTTCCCTTAAAATTTTTATTTTGTCTATTTTACCATTTTCTAACTACAGCCCACTAATCTTTAGGCAACCCATTACTATACAAAACAAAAGTTTTAATATACCATAAATGCCCCAAGTCTAAATACAACCCATTACTCTCAATCCTCTCAATCACCAAGCTCTTCAAACAACAATTTCTTTTTCTTCTTCTTCTTCTTCATGTTCTTATTCTTCCACCGTCATCAAACACTACCACCGCAACCATGATAACAAAAGACTGCGGTAACCACAACGACAAATACAAAAAAAACCTTAGCCCCCAATGCCCCCAACTAAAACATATTACCTCAAAGCTTTCATTTTAGGTTTGTTTGTATATTATTGGTAAACATTATATTTGGATTAAACATGTTTCAAAACATGAAAAGTAGCACTCTATAACTATTATAGTGTGATGGTGTTACGAAAAAAAACCAAATTTTTGATGGGAAAAAAAAATAAAAAAAAAAAAAAAAAAAAAACTGTGTTCGTATTCACATTCGGCCTGGTAAGTCCGAATATGAAACTTTAGTATTCGGTAAGCCAACACCAAATGTGATGCTTTAGTATTCGGTAAGCCAACACCGAATATGAAGCTTTAATATTCGGTAAGCAAATGCCGAATATGTAATTGTCGAATATTAAACCTACATATTCGGCATTAGCTCACCGAATATTAAAGCTTCATATTCGGTGTTGGCCTACCGAATACTAAAGCTTCACATTCGGACTTACCAGGCCGAATACGAACACGAACATTGTTTTTTTTTTTTTCTATTTTCCAATCAAAATATGGGTTTTTTCGTAGCACCATCACACCATAATGGTTATAGAGTACTACTTTTCATATTTTGAAGCATGTTTAATCCAAATATAATGTTTACCAATAATATACAAACAAACCTAAGACAAAAGTATTGGGGGTAATATGTTTTAGGTTTGGTGTTGGAGTAATATAGTGTTGGGGGTAATATGGGTTGCTTATGGTATTTCTGTTATGTAATGGGTTGTATTTAGTAAAGGGTAAAATGGGTATATTAATTAAAATTTTATTATGCTGCCTTTAGTAAAAATACAAATGGGTGTGTTGTATTTAAAAAATGGGCTACCTATAATAAAAGGTGGCCTGTAAATAGCCCCCTGTAAATAGCCCCACCCTATTTATTAAACTATCTAAGTATAAAAAATTTTCATAGTGATATTTTTTACAAACCGATTGTTGGATCATTGTGATTTTTTGCATTCATGACATACATAAGTAGATAATCTAATCCAACGGCCAGTTTCTCAAAATATTGGACCCACACTAGTGTTTTGAGAATGAGTGATAAAAATAGCGGTAAAGCAAGCTGTAAGGGGAACATGTCCCTTTATTATATCTATCTATCTATTATATAAAGAACAGTACACTGATGCGGCATGCTTCATATTGCTTCCCTCCTTAATTATCTCACTTTCTTCATTTCTATTGGTTTTGGCCATATTTTAAAATGATAAGGACAGTACGCTGATATGACATGTCCCTTTATTATATCTATCTATCTAGGAAAAATGATCAATAGGATCCCGAAAATAGTTTTTATTATCACAAAGTCCAAATCATAAGATTCTATACCGAGAGGCCCCTCTAAGTTAAACTTAAAGTCAACTCATGTCAATAAATTGTCTAATATACCCTTCCATATTTTAAGCTGCAATTCTGTTATTATAATATTATCTTATTTATTTTGCACATTTTTTTTTGGAAATGCTTTGATTTAAAATATAATCTGATTGGTTAGTAATATGGAAGGTTTTTTGAATTTTGAAATGAGACTTGCTTTATAAGGGCTTTCTTTAGGACTTAGTTATGCTATTTCAACCATCCCAACGTCACAAACTTATGGCTCATCCTTTAACGCTTCTTCATTTTTGATTCCTTGTTAGTTTGCTGTTGAATCCGTGTGATAAAAGAAATAGTCTTTTGAGAAGAGACCGTATCTTCTTTGGGCTTTCTTCGACTTGACACGCCCTTGCCACCCCAAGTAAAGAGAGGGTGAGAATACCCACAGCCGAATTACAAAGATACATGTATCTCTGTAATATATGTAAGTTCTTTTTCAAATTTAGGTAGTTTTGTTTAATTAGTGTATATGTTTATATGCTTTGGTATATGTATTTACAAATAGTTTCACATATATGGACGCACACATCTATATATACAAAACTCATACATATGTGAATGTATATTTATGTTAATCTAAATATTTCTAGTTTTGAAAATTTTACAGAAATACATGTATACATGCAAAGCGGTAAAGTTTATTTATAAATGTTTCTAGTTTTGAAAGTTGAATGAGGATAATCTCACATGTACATTCTTATTTGTGCATGTGATTACAAATTATTTCACATATGTACATGCACATATATATACACATTTTATGTACATATTTTTAGATATGCATGTATCTATGTGCTTTTTTTTTTTTTTTTTAAAGCCTTTTTAGAGATATGTGTATATCTATTTTTTTTTTCCTTTAAAAAAGTTGTTCAATGCTAGATGTAGATTATTTTTTTTTTCCGGAAATACATGTATCTCTGTATTTTATTTAAAGTCATTCAATACTAAATGTAAAATATTTTTTTCTCTAATATACATGTATCTGTATTTTTTATAAGTCATTTTCAGAGCAACATGTGTCTCTATCACTCAAAGATTTTTGAAATGTATATATGAAACTTAATTTCATGTTATAATGGTTAACATATATACATGTATCTCCAAGATTTGTTAACTGTATACATGAAACTTGTCTCAAAGATTTTTTATATATTTATATTCATGTTTATTTTTATATATAATTGAAGCTATACACATTTATTAACTTTTTTTTTTAAAAAACGATTTTGCGATCTTGAAATCTTGTATGGATAGCAAAATCAAAATTTGAATTTTCAAAATTGTTGAAATTGCAGCGAGATTATGGAATTTAAATAACCGCTGAATATGGAATAGATCCATATTTAATAATTTTTCAAATTTTAATTAGGGGCAAAATCATATTTTAAATTAAATATTTGAATTTTTTTTATTATATTTAATTCAGGACTTTTGGGTAAAGCCATCTTATACCAGGGTCCTATAAGTATAATCTATCTATCATATAAAGAACAGTACGCTGATGTGGCATGCTTCATATTGCTTCCTTCCTTAATTCTCTTTTCACCTCAATTCTCTCACTTTCTTCATTTCTATTAGTTTTGGCCATATTTTAAAATGATAAAACATCATATCATTGGTCCAATTAATTAATTGAAATTTAGATTTTCAAGATTCTTTATTGGTGTGGGTCCTACTTAAATTTCTTTTCTCTTTCCATAATTAATTTTTGTTCTTTTTTATTTATTATGGATCTCATCTACTTCTCTCCCTCTCACTTTTTAATCATAATTTATTTTTATTTCAAAAATTGGTTTCACTTTACTTTTTATTTTCTTTGTGATATCTTCAAATTTTTATTTTTTAAAATAATACATCCGAATTAATTTTCTCAATCTCTTTAACATTTTAATCATTCTCATGTATTAAAATATATATTCTAACCATATAAGTTTAATTAAGATCAAACGGTCAAAATCATTGGATCAAAACAACTATTTTATACAATTATAATTTATTACATAAAACCTTATTAATAAGTCCCGCGCAATGCGCGGGTTTGCGCTCGTATATTATATAAAGAGCAGACTGTCCTAAAATTCTTTCCATCATTTATTCTCTTCTTTCCTTAATTCTCTCCAATTCTTTCTCCCGATTGGTTTTGACCCTACCTCAAAATGATATGACATTATATCATTGGTCTAATTAATTAATTGAAATTTAGATTTTGAAGATTCTTTATTGGTATGGGTCATGTTTAAGTTTCCTTTCTCTTTCCATAATTAATTTTTTTTTTTATTTATTGTGAGTCTCATCTACTTTTTCCCTTTCTCCTCTTAATTATTTTTTATTTTTTATTTAAAAAATTGATTCAAGTGTACCTTTTACTTTCTTTGTGTTATTTAATTTTTTTTTAAATAATACATCTAAATTAATTTTCTTCAATTTCTTTATTTTAATTTTTTTAATCATTCTTATTTATTAAAATATTACATTAACCTTATAAATTTAATTACGATCAAACGGTCAAGATCATAAGATCAAAATATATTTTATACATTTATAATTAATTAGATAAAATTTTATTGATAAATCTTGTACATTACGCGGCTTTGCACTTATATATTATATATATGGGTTTTAAAATGGACAATGCAATTCGCACTCCAAGGAGAGCCATCCGTGCTCCACTCTTGGTTTATAAAGAGGCCAAATACTTATTATACCCCTTTAACTAAAAAATCACATTTTAACATAAGGTGTACTTTCTTAGGGTTAGTTTCCGAATGTATTTTGAAAAATCAACTGTTGGATAAAATAATCATCTTATAAAGGTCATGAGTGCCAAAAATCACGTTGATCCAACAGTTGGTTTTTGGAAAAATATACTGCAAAAAAATTTAAACTTCGAAGAACAAAAAAATGCAATTTTTTATTGTGACACTTTTTAAAAATCGACAGTTGAATTATTGTGATTTTGGGCAAACATGATGTTCATAAGAGGGGTATTTAATGCAATAGTCAATATTTCAAAATACGATTTGCAACTGACACTATACAAAACTGTTTTTTTTATTTTTTTTCCAAAATATTACAATTTTTACAGTCTTTTTTTTTTTTTAAAATCAATTGTTGGATCACCGTGATTTTTTGCAGTCATGATATTCATAAAAAGATTACTTTATCTAACGGTCGGTTTTTTAAAATACATTATGAAACCGATCCTACGAAAATTTACCTTGTATTAAAATGTGGTTTTTTTAGCTATAAGGATATAATCAGTATTTGACCCCTTTCTAAACTAAGGGTGGAGCATGGATGGCTCCCCATGGAGCGCGAATAGCGTCGTCCTATTAAAATTTAAAATTATAAGGGCAATTTACGCCAATGGACCTAAGTTTTCACAATATTACATGAACGAATCCCATCAAAAAATACTTTACGTCAATATTTTTTGACTAAAATACCCTTAGGTAAAACGAATAACTACACTAATACAAATCTAACGTTGTTAAGTTTCCATTCCCACCTAAAAGCTTAAGCTTTTAGGTGGAGGGCCCAATACAGGTATATAAAGCTATAGCAATCCTTTCATTTAGGCGATGTGGGACAGAGTGGATTTCATTCTTCTATACTTCCCTCACGTGCAGGCTCGTTTGGGCCTTGTAACATGGATAACCAATGCTCTGATACCATGTTAAGTTTCCAACCTAAAAGCCTAAACTTATGGGTGGAGGGGCCTAATACAGGTATAAGAAGCTATAGATAACCTTTTATTTAGGCGATATGGGATGGAGTCAAAAAAAAAAAAATTTGAAATTTTGTAAATAATTCCTAATAATGTACAAAATTCTCAAAATAAACCAAATCCTCATTGCAACACAATCCTCAATTCCTAAGTTAAAATTGAATCCCTATATTTATGAAGAATCTTCAATCTCCAACTAAAAACATATCTCATTAATTACCCATCACATTACCTTTTTAAAATATCACATCATGTCTGTTTTTTTATTTATTTTTTTTTTATGAATATTTTATAATACATTGAAGGAGATATAATAAATGCTTATATAACATTATGAGAATTAGAAATTCTTAGTAATGTTGGGAATTCTAACCAAAACTGAGGATAGTGGATTATGTAATATTTTTGGAGAGTACATTTATGATTGGGAGTTATGTATAAAATTTGAAAATATTTCAAATTTTTGACTGTCAGAAGGTAATATTTTTATCAATGAAATATAAAATATAAAATAAATAAAAAGTATAATAAAATATAATATCAGAGAGAGAGAGAGAGAGAGAGAGAGCACCTACCAGTGTAAGCCCCTTGATAATTTCATCTGTATAGTAACCTGGCTCCAATTGTTGCAAAGAAAGAAGATGATCAATCATGGTGTTTCTTCTCTCAAAACCGCCATTATTACTTCGATGCTCATCAACCAGACCTTGCAAGAACGCATCCGCCTTCTTACCAAGTCTCATCACTCTCTTCTCCAAACCCTGGTAATCAATCCATCGCAACATAGGCAAGAAATCTCCAGGATTCGAAGCTCCACCATACTCTAATATCTCTTTCATAATCTTCCTAAACTCCCTCGCCTCTTCAAAATCCACATCTTCTCCATAATACCTCTTCCCTGCCACCATCCTCATTACAATATTAAACGTCACCTCTGAAAGCATTGATTTCAACTCCACCTTTGCAAAATCTCGACTCGATCGCCGATACAATTTTTGCAATAAGAGCTTAATTTCGTCCCGTCGAATCCCCAAAAACATGTTGAGACGATTTGTTGAGAAGATTTCGAGAGCGGTGATGCGGCGGAGGTTGCGCCAGTGGTCACCGTAGGGGGATAAGGGCACGGTCGTGAAGTTGTAGCCAAGGTGCTTGCCTAAGAGGAAACGAGGGCGATTTGCAAAAACGATGTCGTTCTTGGTGAAACATTCTTCCACGGCTGAGGGTGAGGAAACGACTATCACGAGACGGGTACCGAACCGGAGAGAGAAGATGGGGCCGAGTTTTTGTGAAAGATTATGGAACGTCCGATGCAGTGGTGGTTTAAGGAGGTGGAGATGGCCTATAATTGGAAAAGCGAGTGGGGATGGTGGGAGATTTCGGTGTCGGCTTCTTGTATGAAGTAAAATCTTGAAAGCAAGAAGAAGAGAGAGAAAAGAGAGGGATGAGTAAAACAAAGTAATGAAAGTATAATCCATGCTTGACTGATTTAATTTTGTGAGGTTTGTTTACGAGAGAATGTAAATGGGAGAAGAAAACAATTTTGACTATAGACTCCATTGCGATGCCAGCTAGCAGAGAGCCAACCAAATGGAGTGAAATGACATCTCACCTACTTTATCATTTATATTTAAAAATAAAATTAGTGTCATATGGTTTACACCATAAAATAACATTCCAATGAAAAAATGTCTTGTAACCAATTAAAGAATAAGTTTAATTGGCTAAATAGCTTACCAATTAATGAAGGACATATGTTTAAGTCAATTTTAAGGTGAATAATCTGAATAAAACCAAAAATTCCTTCACGTTCTTTTCAAATAATCGTAAAAAACTGCTTTGACGGTTATTTTTTGAACATTTAAGCATGTTTTAAATATATTTTCATCAAAGAGTGCAGCAAGTAACTACTAATAATTGCTATAGCAGTTACTTTTTATATATTAAATATGTTTTAATTGTTTTTTAAAAGAGAATGCATCAAATAACCACCAAAGGTGGTTATTTTTGGAATATTTAAATATATTTTGATAGTTTTTACATGGGAATCAGTGATTCACGTTCAAATTCATATAGAAATAGTATGCAACAGTTCTCCGAGCCAGAAAGCAAGATTCTACAGCCATGTGTACGTAAGTTCCAAATTGGGTTGAAGACGCACAATCAGAATCTCCTAACCAATCATTTTGCAAGAAAATTCCTTCGCAGCAAGACATGTGGACTCTAAATATGATGTAGGAGCATGTGACACTTGTCAACACTTTATTGTTGCCCCCCCAGGTATGGGGGAACTTGTAACGTTAGCCTGTGTATAATTCATGGAAATTTCATTTGTCCCACTTGGGCCAACGTTTGGTCTATATATAGGATTGATATAAGTAGTTTGTATGGGTGTACCAGAAATTTGGTTTTGGTTTATGCTACCCATTTGACTACCTGGTTCAAAGTTTCCATTCGGCCTTTGCTAGATTCTAACATGGCCGTATTGAAAACCCTTATTTTCATTTGGGTCTGGATTGCGGCCTCTATTTCTAATATTTGAGGCCGAATCTTGGTTCATTGCTGGACCGAGCTTTTCGGTCATAAAGTCCATAACCCTGTCCATATTTGATCTCAAACCGTTGGCCACCATTTGGTTAGACTCTGTAAAAGTCTTTAATATATTAGCCATTTGAGACATCATGGTTTGGCTTTGTTCGTGCATTCTTTCATCGAAATGCATTCTGCATGCTGGCAACACGTTGTTAGCCAAGGCTTGCACTTGAGTCTCTTTAAATTCCTCAACACTTGCTTGAGGATTTAAAATAGTATCTCCTGGTGGGTCAGATACTTCTTCATTTTCTTTGGCTTTATCTTTTGCATTATCCTTATTAGGAGCCATGTGAGTAGATTGTTTTTAACACTTGGGGTCCCACCGGGCGTGCCAAAACTGTTGGCCGCAGATTGGTTTTTGTGAAATGTGTGTCTGTGAGTCGCGGGCGTGCCAAATACAAATGATCAAACAGTTGTAGGTTCTCCTTGCCTTGAAGCCTCAATGACTTTTGTAGTGCTAAACACGAGATAAATGGAATTGAAATGCAATAAACTCAAAAGCAAATACGTACCATATGTTGGTTGTGCACACAAATTTGTTTATTGAGCATCAAGTGAAGTGAATAGAGAGTGATCCCTGACCAAACCGGAGCTTGGATTCTTCGATTACACAGTAGATTACTCCTAAGAAATGTGATAAGCAACTAAGAAGACTAAGAAAACTAAGAAAAAAAGTTAAAAGTTGCTGCTTGTATTTGATCGTGGATCCATTGTGGTTCTGTCCTCTCTAGCTTTTATAGAGGCTGGGTACTCATCTTTGTAACAAATTCCACGTGTCATCTTCTGGTTGGCCGAATATTATGGCCGTTCCTCACTTAATGGCATTAGCTGAGATCGTGAGTGGGGATTTGTCTTCCATATCTTTGACCTGATCTTCTTATATGAACATGTATTGAGTTTTATACCAGATGTTGCCACGTTTCTTACATCTTTTATCATATGTCAGCACGTGTCTTTTGGTTACTTGATCATCTAATTTAACTCCTGATTTTATGGCGATTTTGCAGGCAGCATTATAGCCACATATGATAGATGATACCATATTAGCGCGGCCTATCCATGGTCGATTTTTCATAGGCTAATTATATGTAACTTTATGAAAGAAGATACTCTTTTCTATTTTTTCTATTATCTTTTCTTTAGGAAGTTCGGCCTAATAAATCTTGGCCCATTTTTTAGTATGATAACAATATACACCACACTAAAAAGCACAAAAAATAAAAATAAAAATAAACCAACAACCCATTACTACAAAAACTGTCAAAGGGGACACTTTTTAAGTGTCCCCATAGGTGTTTGGCGACACTTTAGGAAGTGTCCTTGTGGGCTATGTCACTAAAAGTGACCGCCTCAAAGGAGACACTTTTTAAGTGTCCCTGATATGTCCCCAACAATGACACTTTTAAAAGTGTTTCATTTGAGGCGATGAATTGCGACACTTTAAAAATGTCCCATTTGAGGCGGTGAATTGCGACACTTTAAAAGTGTCCTTGATATGTTCACAACAGGGACACTTAAAAAGTGTCCTTGTTTACTCCTTTTTTTTTTTTTTTAGCAAATGCTTCACAATTTTAATATGCCATTAATATATACTGTTAAATCATATATATTCACGAATAGTTGTCCTAACATGCATCTATTTTTGCGCACACAATATTAAAATACCACACTAATATATTACTATATAATACTCATAAAAAAAGAACCCACATGCATTTGCAATATATATATATATATATATATATATATATAGAAATTAGTATCATCAAGTCAACACTTTGTTAATTAATATTAAATCTTCTAATTAAGAAACAAAAGTGTAACAATTTTTGCATAATTTAGTTTTTACAAATCATTGAACTGCGCGCAATCTTCATGTAACCAACAAAATGTCCATCCATATATATTGCAATCCTCCAGCCCCTGCATTAAAACATAGAATTGCACTTATGAGTTCATATTGCAATTGATATATAAAGTTACATTTCATGAAAAATTAATTTACCATAAGAAAAGTGTAGGCACATCACAGATGCATGGTAAAATTAACAATACAAACTACAACCAAATCATATATGTCCATTAAAACTTCAATATATGTTTCCACATACACTTTTATTAATAATTAAAATTTAATTAAACTAACTTGTACTAAGAAATATTTTCTTTTTTGAAATAAAAATACATCAGCATCATGTCTGTTTTTGAAACTTCCTAATGCTCCAAACACGCAATTTGCATGCATAGAAACAACAATGCTAAACCACAAACCTCGATTTTTTGAATAAAAATAATTGACCAAAGAAAAATAGCGCTTATCATGTAAATAATGTCAAAAAATATGAGTAAACCAAATTTATATGTGAATTCATACCCATGTGATGAACAAGATATGGGCATCCATCTAATCTTACCAACTAGCTAGCCAGAGGAAAATGATCTTGTTGCCCATCATGTTTTCAATGGGATATGATTTTTTTTTTTAATATACAAAAATACCCTTTAAACCAATTAAGTTGGGTAAATGCCCTCATCATTCATCACCTGTAATGTCCCTCACTTTAAAATATTTTGTTAAATATCCAAACACGTTTAAGTGAGCTAAAGGGTGACATCGTCATCATAAAATAGGTGTGAGGGGCATTTTGGGGTTTTGGCCAATCTTAATCATTCGTACTGAGGTATAAGAATACTTCAAGGCACAAAAACGAAAAGGGCAAAAAATGGAGAAAAAAAAAAAAAAAACAATTTAAGGGACTCAACAAAACTATGGATAAGATCTCCGGTCATCAAGAGTCGCCAAGCATTTCCACAAAACAAAAAAAGAAAAAAAGTATATTGACAACACTCTTCATAAGAACATCCAAAGGAAGCTCAACCCCGTAAAAAATTTCTCCTGTTCCTCTTCCTCTAAATCGTCCAAAAAATAGTATGAGGCACCATTGTCAGACATTGAAATAAGTCTAGACTTATTGGACCTTTGGCATAGATGTGTGGGACATAAGAAGTTTCATTGGTCATTTGATCTTCAAATATGGATGTGTCTTAGGGCATCAAAATTTAAAGTTCACTTATAAGGCATCATCCAAATTCAATAAAGCAGCCAAGCAGGTCGTAACCAATGTATACATCCTACATAAGTAAAGAAGTATTATGTTTCATCAAAACCAGGAAACCCTTTAAAGGAATATTTGTCTCAAGTCATATGTTGAAATGAGGGACCTCATTGATGATAAAGTATAAAGTCATTTACCCACAATTTTTTTTTAAAATGCAGTTGTATTATTAGATCCTAGCACGTACAAGTCTTAAAATGTCAAATTTCATCAATCTATATGATATGGACAGATACAAATGCATGGTAACTCGTATGAGAAAAGTAACACAACAAATTTACATACAATTCACCATTACCTTGTGCGTTGCATATCTTTGTTTTTAACAATATGTTCAAAGCCTCAAACAAGTATGACAAAAAGGCAAGCAATCGCAATTGCAGTTCCACTAATAAGCTAAGTTTGATTTACTTGAAACAAGAAGTATACGAGGGCAGCAAATTTCAGCATTTTATTCCATGGATGCAAATGCACCTCTCCTTTCATAAGTAATGGCAATCCTCTGTCCAGATACAAATTTGATATGCACATCTTATGCGATTAGTCAATTACTCATGGGTAAGGCATACAAAGTGACCAAGTCTTCTAGATGCTATGGACATACAAATCAATGACAACTGGTATGAGAAAGGTAACACGAAATTTGCATACAATTCACCATCATGCCATGCTATGCTCTAACATGCACGGGAAAAAGGCAAGCAAATGTAATTGCAGTTCAAGGAAGCATGTGGGGTCAGTGAATTTCTGCATTTTATTCCATGGATGCAAATGCACCTCTCCTAACATAAGTAATGCCTATCCTCTGTTCAGATACAAATTTGATATGGACATCTAATTAGTCAAATTAGAAATGACTTGATACACCAAAGGAGGACAAACCCCTGCATGTACATTCGATGTATTAAAACCCATAACAAAATGAAAGTAACCCATAAATCAAGGCTAGTGAAAGATAACAGCACACAGTATGCCAGAGGAAGGAATTCCTCCAAACTCCCACACCAAGAAACCCATAAATATATAATTACTTCACAAACCCGACAATCAACTTGAGAGATGGGAGCTATAAATCATCAAAATTCTCTCGATCTATTCCTTCCACACAGACATACTGACATAGAGCTTGTTTAAAAAATACTTATATTTGTCAAAAATTGGATTCACATTTCCAAAGATAACTAATGTAAGCTTAGTTTCCAATATATTCCACAAAACATTATAGTGAATCAACACTGATGTCCTAAAGTGATCTCCCAAATGAAGTGATACTTCCCCAGTCTATATATGCACATGATAGAGGGTAACAGATAACAATGCAACATCAGCCCATCACAAAATACGTTGAATCGAAAAATACATAAAACCCACAAATCCCAATCAATAGACACGCCAACACCAAACAGAATTTCATCATTTTCACTACCAATAGATTCACGCATAAGAAACACCAATTCAACAACTAAAACCATCAAGTCTGCTAAAAACAACATCTGCTTTGATCCAACTATAAACAATAAAAAGACCGAAATAAAAAAAATAAAATAAAATAAACCTAAAGTTTTTACAATTAGATAAGAGCGATTACCAACCAAACGTGTGATCTACCAACAGATTCAGAACTGAAGATTAAAGAATGTTAGAAATCTAACACATGATATGACCCTTGATAGACCTAAATAGCGAAAAAGGATCATAAAACCAACCCCATGTAGTTGGGATTAAGGCTTTGTTGAATTGAGTAAGGTTGTACTAGTTTAAAGAATGCATGGTAAAACATACTTTCTGTTCAATAAAAGTTGAATACTGCAAAACATGTTGGGCATCAAACATTCACAACTTTCCACGAATATTATCAGCCAAAAAAAGAATGAATGCAGCTCGATCAGCAAAACATAAAAGAAAATAGCATCGATGAACAAAAGTTAGACAATTGAAACAGCTAATGAATTGATTGGTACCCATGCATCAGTCTAGATCAATTCACATAACTGTCCACTCCGTCCACTTCTGAATATCAAGTTCTTGAAGTTCTACTACACTTCTCAAAATACACGTGTATAAAATAACTGCAATTCTGGCTAGTCTTCTTTGATCCCCCCAATTTTATAATCATATTTGTTTATAAAAGCATCACCACCCCACACAATACAATTATTTTGTGCTAATACATCATAGCAACTACAAGCGGGGACACAAAAATCGGTATGACCATCGAGGATTTAATTAATAATTGATTTATAAGAAACAATGGCGAATACCAAAACCTATCAAACTCAATTTCAATTGGCCGAATTTTTCATGTTTCCAAAACAGTCCCTAAAGACAGTGCTCTTTGGCATTAGATATATATATTCAAGATAAAAGTCCATTATACTGCGTAATTTATAGATTGGCTTGCAAAACCCCACAAGGCCCAAACTTAAAAATCACAAATTGTTTTAGGATCTATTAATAATGGCCAAAACCTCCATACAACCTCTTCTTCTGGGTAATATTACTTGAAGCTCTACACTTTTTAAATCAAGTCCCAAAATTTTTCATTTTTTCCCCAGTCCTTGGAAGAACAGTTTTACTCCTTGTATGTACATATCTATGCATGTATGAATGCCTCTGTGTGTGTATATATACATAAGAAACAGCAATGATGAGAGAGAGAGAGAGAGAGAGAGAGAGAGAGAGAAATCATGAGAGGTGCTTTTTCTCATTTTGAAGAAGAAATGAACACAAACAAAAACACACACACATAATGCTATAAAGTCAGTTTTACTCCTTACACTGTATAAGGCTTTCCACTTCTCAATTTCTAGACAACAAAACAAAGGGTAAAAGAAATATAAAAATGAATAGAAATTAACAGATTCATAAATATAAACATCAAAAGTAAAATGAACTAACTTATACAAATTTAAGAAGATAATGTCAGAAACATGGAGCAAAAGTAATGCTTATACTGAATGTTGGAGAAACACATACTCTTCAAGCTCGGCCCAATTTCAGTCCTTCCTTTTCCCCTGTTTTTCTCTCTAGCCCCTTGTGTGTGTAAAGATCAGTACAAAGCATATACACAAGACTCAGAAACATATAAAAGATTTGTTGATATATATGCCCTAATACTCAGAAAAATATTTCTAAGTGCATAGACCCACTACCACATCCATCAAGCTCCAAGAAAAAAACTTTTGCAGACCATCCATTCCAAAGTATATAATCTTTTGCAGCACCATGTTAGTTTGCAACCCAAATCTTTGGATGATGATATATTGATTTTGGCAACAGCAATCCCAAATGGTAGTCTATGGTGACAATGAAAGTCACACATTTTTAAAACTGAGCTTGAATAGGGAAGTAGTAAAAATTACATAGAGAAAATTAAGCATTTTCCAAAACTGACCTTCGTAATAATATTAAATATAGTAGCTTCTACTTAAGGCTACCTTATAGACTTGAGTGGCTTTTCTTTAGGACAAGAAAACAATGAGAGAGAGAGAGAGTACTCAAGATCTTAAATAAAAGAAAAGTGCTAGATAGATTAAATATTTTAGACTAAATGATGTGACAGTAAGATATCTCCTCTACTTTGATACATTTTTTAAATGTATAAAAATAGAAATTCTATTACACTGCCACATCATTTGCTATAAAATATTGGTCCATCCAGCATTACTCTAAATTAAATATAAACACTATTACAAATGCGTACAGAATCACACAATACACCAAAAAACCTGAAGTCTAACACATTACATTTCTTAACTGTGGACAATACAAAATTTTTCAAACACTGGATGCAATCGTGGAGAGGACTGTTGAGCACATATTTTTGCGTAAATTTAATGATCTTTTGCCTCATTTTGTAGAACTTGAATCTTTAACTATCTTTGTTTGTTGCATTTTACTCTTTTCTAGTGTTTTTTTTTTTATTTTAGGTAAAAAGGGGGACTTTAGGCAAAAATCATCATGCATAAGCATTGCTAGCAATGGAGCAAGCTTGAAGGAGGTTTCTCAAGTCTTCAATGTTGATCAAGTGCTTGGAATGGAGTGTGGGCTCTTTGGATTACTTCTTGATGTTTTTCAGCAAGTATGAATTGGTATAGTCGTTCTATGTATCAATACGTACATACTTTTTCCAGATTTCTCCACTTATGTGAGTAAGCCTGTATCAATCCAGTGTTTAGTATGTATCAGTATATGCTCCCTTCAGCAGTGCAAGCCGTGGGCAATTTCAATTGTTAGTCAAAGGGCAATCTTGTAATTTCTCATCTAATCTTTGTAACCCCAAAAAGAGGTATAAAACCTCATTTTCAGCTAGACAAAGGAGCTCTCTCCACTTAGTTTAGATTCTAACTTAGTTTTCTCTTAGGTTTGCTTAGTTTAACTTAATGTTTCTCATCTTTTTAAGGTTTTCACCATAGTTTAGCTTAGATTTCACTTTGTTGTTGTTGTTGATCACTTGTAAACCTTAGTTTGGTTCTTTACTTTTGTTATTTAGTGTTTGAACTTTGGTTCTTTGTCTTTTAATCAATCAATAGCATTTATTTCCATCTCCATAGCATTTATTATTCTTGAATGATGCATTTATTTCCATTGATAGCTAGCTAAACACCCAATGAGGGTTCTATGGTGAAGTTCCTCTCCAAAACCCTAGGTAAATGTGGTTTCTCATCCTAAAAGCTTAATGTTAATGGAATGTAGCTTGTATACTCTCTCTCTTCTTTTGAACCCTTATAGTGTCATATTCACGACCAATGTATCACCATTGAGTTGTTGTATCTTGATTGATGAACACATATGCACACTACATGTTTGTGAAAATGCCTAAGAGAGCATTGAGTTACATTCCTTCACTTATTCCACTCTTTATGAACTTTTATTGTCAAATCCTCCATTCAAAACCATAGTTCACATGGATTCTTGAATGTGCATCGTGTGAAAAACCATTAACCTTAGGCTAAGAAGGAACGAATCCATAGAATCCTACTTTTTTTTTTTTACAAGTTTTCATATTGAATCCTCGCCATTAATTTGGCACAATCCATTTTCAAACCAAATCAAAACCCCCAATATTTTACACTTTTATTTGCATTCTTTGGGTAGCATTACCTAAGATTCACTAGAGCCTATTCCACTTCCTATGGATATGACCTAGGTACTCCCTAGATTATTGCTTGACGATTATTGGAATCCTACACTTGGGACTCTTTTGCGCACTCAACACTTCTACGTTCAAGCAAGGACCTTGTTCGTAAAGTAACGTGTTTTACACATAGCCTCCAACGGCTTGAGTTTAGGCATGGTGAGGCCTT